>JAQIXG010000774.1:0-27728 GCA_034700105.1 Oconnorella tubifera
TCAAAAATAGTTAACTTGTTAGTCAAATCAAATAGCAAATTAGAGTTCAACATATTACTCGCCCTATAGCATATTTTAATGCTCTCTTTTGTAAGATAAAGATTTTATTAAAGGATGATTTATATCCCATGCCCCATACAATATTACAGTAGTTTAAGTGACTTCCAATAAGAGACTCATAAATTAATACTGAAGATTTTACATTAAGTTTAGATCGAACTTTATACAATATATCAATAGCACTTATTAGTTTATTTTGTACCTTATCAATGTGACTTTTCCATGATAGATTACCATCAATTTCAACACCAAGAAATGTAAAATGCTTCACCTTTTCGATGTTCAAGTTATTAATTTTGAGTTCAATACTTTTAAAAGACTTATTATTATATCCAAATATTTTGTTTTTTGAATATTAAGAGAAAGTTTATTTAACTTGAACCAAAGATCAAGCTTTATTAAGTCTTTATTTGTTGAATCAATGAGATTAGTTAGAGATACATCATGGACAAAGAAGTTGTATCATCAACAAAAAGAAAATAATTGAGAAAATTAGAAGTATTAACAAGATCATTTATATGCAGCAAAAACAATAAAGGCCCCAAAACAGAACCTTGGGGTATACCTGTTTGAACAACTTGGTAATTTGACAGTAAACCATTAAACATAACACATTGTGTTCTGTTACAAAGATAATTAGAAATTAATGTTAACGTAATTCCTCTAATTCCATAATGCTCTAATTTTAAAAGTAACAGATTATGATTAATTATATCAAATGCCTTTTAAGATCAAAAAATATAGCAATGGAATATTGATTAGATGTATATCATATCATACTTTATCCATATTAACCCTGATGGACACCCGTGCTATATCAAATGCAACGAGTTTTATTCAAATACGCATAACATGCCTATATGAAATAAATCAATTTTTAACAAAATCTAATTCTTAATTAACTTTCGATCGATTTTCATATATAAAATCTTACACTTCTTTTATTAAACACACTTATTCAATTTTTAAAAACAACATGAATTAAATTCTGAAATCCTCCATTTTTAATATCTACGTTTTATTTCAGAAGAAATTCTCATCTGCTGAATTACAATACTGAATCCTTTGAGCTCATCGAGTCATGGATATCCATCCAGAGACTATCACGAATACATTAGACGTCTTTCAAAGATCCACCCATGATGAAGGATTAACATTTGATCACAGTAACATGACCTTATCTCCCTTGAAAAGATTCAGCGAGTGGTACGAGGGCGTGCACGGATACATCAGCTTGGTTGTCTGTGTGTTTGGTATAGCCGCTAACCTCATGAACATCGCCGTGTTAACTCGCAAGGGAATGATCACGCCTACTAATAGAATACTGGCGGCCCTTGCGATCGCTGACCTCATGACGATGCTGTCCTATCTTGTCTACGCTGTTTATTTTCATTGCTTGTCAGCTCCTGATGAAAGCTACAATCATTCACAAGGTTAGCAATGCGATTAAATCTAAACTTCGCACTTCGTCGACGCGTTAAAACGAGCGTCGTTGCGGAGCGGATGCTTGCAATAAATTTGTAGTTACGTAATTCACCGAAGCGTCGCGTTTTGATATTTATCGCGCTGCGGTATCTGCGGCGGTATCTCCTGCACACTATTATGTATCATTTTTGTGATACTGTAAATTAAAAAATTCTGTGTATCGATAAAAATTAGATTAATTTAGTTTACAGTATTGAATATTATCCTTTGTATATGATATATACAAAGGTTAATATTAGTTATTAACCTTTGTATATACCATAAAAATTGCGCATTAACTAATTAACTAAATAAAAATAATTTTCTACATATTCAGTATGTATTCTATACATACTTAAATCATATTAAACTTTATTTAAATTTATAAAGTAAATTTTCTGTACTACTAGATCTACTAGATCTACTACTATAGGTTCATTATAAACAATTTTTCTTGCAATATTTCATATGTAAGTTTTTTACAAACGCACAATGGTTAATCATACTTATGACATTCATAATTTAAAAATTCATAAATTTAATTTAAAATTACAATATGAAATAATTTTTAATATCCATTCGTAGGCTGGATTGTGTATCTGTTGTTTCATACAAACTTCATCATAACAAGTCACACCGCGGCCATGTGGCTGACTGTTGCTCTCGCTCTCTTTCGCTACATAGTCGTCTGTCATCACTTGCTAGGTCCACGCCTCTGTAGCCTACAACGGGCTAATGTTGCAGTCACGCTTGTCTTTGTCGTCACAATACTTTTTTGTTTACCAAACTACGTCATGTACAGAACGATAGAGCGTCAACTAGGAGGATACTGGTTCGAAGCTAATCATTTTGTCACTGATTTTCATAAAGTAAGCATCTATTTCTAATTGCAAAATGTTTATCACAAGTAAAACGGCGCGGTGCAATGTACTGGAATATTTTAATTAACTTTGATGTAAATTCGGATTCAGATTAAAAATAAAGTAAAGAGAAGACATTTTAATTGAATTGAATTTAATTTTTGTTTAAATGTATTCACTCGAATTGCTAAAAAATTGATGTATATTGAACACTTTCCAGGAGTATTTTTCTCAAAAAGATCTACAGTAAAAGAAAGTAATATCCTAAATGACATTGTTTCTCGTCTATCATCGCTGAGAAACTATTTTGTTAAAAAAGTAGAAACAAATCAACTTTAAGCTTACGTCATTTTATCAACTCTACATTAAAATAATCAAAATAGCTTTTTTCGTGATTATTTTCTTAATTGCATCAGAATCAGGAGTGTCAAATTAATCACCTTGAGAGTTGCCAGAACTCGAACCCATGGACTCGAGTCCGGCACTCAATCATCGCACCATCAAACGTTGTCATCAAACTACGTAAACATGCCATAATCTGATGTTTTTCGAAGTTAACGACTTTGTGAAAAATTGCTTGTCGGTGAGTGATGATTAAAGGCAGAGTCACACGAGAGAGAGAACGAAGAGTGATTGATCACTGAACCCAAACTCATTCGCGTTCGTGACAATTATGCTGCTGTATCAAAACAAGCAATGTGGAAAGGAAAATTGAAGGATTCAAGACTTAGAAAAGAACTCAAAATCGATAGCGATCAATGACAAAGATTGATATAAAGTTTTAGAATTCTACAGAAAATTTTGTCTAAAAAGGAATGCGCGAATACTATAGCGCTAATTGATAGTAAATAAACTGACAAGAATATATTGGTCAGTCATAAAATGACAAGTGACGAGCAGTGACCGACTCTAAGAGAGTTAGATTCTGATTAATATTTTAATGGTTTAAAAAATGTATAAAGCAAATTGATATTTTTTTAAATAAAATAAATCTTAATTTTTAAAATAAATTACATTTAATGATATATGACAATAAATATTATTGTATAGTGTATACCAGGAAAGAGGCAAAATGGAGCTCCAATTAAATTTACTTTTCTAGGTGTTCAACTTCTGGCTATTCGGAGTGGTACTCAAAGTTGCACCTTGTACGCTGCTCTCTCTACTCAGCGGTCTGCTGATCCGAGCCATGCGCAAGGCAAGTCGGCGACGCACGAGTCTCAAGCAGACATCGAGCAGGCGAGACTCAGCCGAGAGAGGAGGCGAGAAAGACCGGACCACTGCCATGCTTATCCTGGTAGTCCTCTCCTTCATAATTACCGAGTTCCCCCATGGCGTATTGGCGTTTTTAAGCGGAGTAGACAGTTATATATTTGAAAAAGTCTATGTTCCACTTGGTGATATCTTCGACATTCTTGTTCTTATTAACAGTTCTGTAAACTTTATACTTTACTGCATCATGAGCGCGCAATTCCGTAAAACTTTTCGTGAGATATTTTGCAGAATGTGTGAAAGGTCGTTTTCCACTGCATTAGTACACTGAAATTATAACTGGTATCATAAGGTTTAGATATTTGATTATAGTATTAAACTTCTGAACAGAAATCAACTCTAGACTATCAGTTTATTTACAAGGTCAGATTGTATCAGAAAAAATATTCGTATAATATCAAATAATAGTAAAATTTTAACTCAAGCCAACAATATTTAATGGCTGCAATCAAATCATATTCTATTGGCCATGAATATACTCCAATTTCTTGCAGAATAATTAGCCTACTTTACTTGTTTATTTTCACAGAGATTATGTGATATGAAATTTAAAAACGAATGCATAATTTATGGAATAACAGATAAGTAAGCTATTAATATCTTATATTCTATTATTAATATGAGCTTTTTTCAGTGGAGGGGCAATTTTTCGAAACACATTTTCTGGTGATCATTTTTTCAAGTTTTTCACGTCTTTCCAGTGCAATTGTACCGTGATTTTAACTTTAATTTGTTCGAATTGTCTTATACTAATATATTATAAGCCAATTCGAGAAAAAAATGACAACTAGCTTTTTTTGGAGGGGGGGGGGGGAGAAATTGCTTAAAATTCACTCCGATACATGTAAAAATTCTATCGTAAATCAGGAGGAAAATACCCCCCTGCCCCCCTCCCTTCCAAATGATGCCCATTGAAAATTCTAGATCTCTACAATATTATGGTCAAACAATGCATACATTAATAAATTTAACAAAATTATTTAGAATTTATACAAACTATCTTAACATACATTTAGCATTTATAGACATATAACTAAACTATAGCTAAATATTTATGCACAGGCCTAATAATTTGCAGTTTATACGTTAGAAAATTTAATACAAATCCTTCATCACAAAGTAGATAACTCATCCACGAAAAACTGGCTAAATATTATATATCACGCTATGTAACTTATAATCATAGATATGATATATTTTCAAATTTTCTTCTCAGTTCGTTTTCGGATAATTTAGCTAAGCTATTTATCTTCAGCGATAATTCACTAGAGCGTAACAAACTAGATGTAGCGTTCTCCTAGTAGATAGATCGCGCGGAATATTTTGTTTGAACGGCTATAAATATATAACTCGTAAATATATTACAAAAATTGATGAGTAAGATCAGTCGAGTTCTTTTTCAATTGAATGCAGAAATTTCTGGTAGGCTTATAATTGAAAAAATAGAATGAAAACTGATAACTTGTATATTCTTTCAGCGGTTCATACATGCATGACGTAGCAATGTTTCCAGGATTCATTGTGCGGGCCTTCAATTTCAAATAAAAACTTTATGGATCGAAGATTTCTCATTTTTGAGAAAAAATTATGTCATGACTTTTTTCACGTTATGAAGAGTCTACAAATCGAAGTGAAAATTGATCAGGTCTGTCAAAGATCTCCCTAGCTGCTAGGGCCCTTATGCACAAGAGGTAAAATCCATTGCTACTCCACTACGACATCTAGGATATTATTTTAGGTAAGAAAATTGTAACAGCACAAAACACATTCTTTTAAGATAACTGACAACTATTTCGATTAACTTTTGATTAAATCTGTTATATTGGATCAGGGAAGCACGCTCCTAATATATTAATTACATTTTAAAGTGTCAGAGTTACATATAGTACTTTTAAAACATTTCGGGGACAAATGTTCAAAATAATAAGAAATAACAATTATAAATGTTCTAGATAAACAGCCTATCAGATCTGCAGAATAACAATTGACTAATAAAATTTCAATAAATAAATAAATAAAAACACATATTTAAAAAGAAATTTCAAGCTTAAAAAGATTCTCTTCAGCGGCTCTACACGACATTGTTAGAATCTAAATCGCTCAGGACAGGAGACGATTTGACCTTAATGTTTCTCTCGCAATCACAATTCTTCAGCTTTATAATCAGCAATCCGTGCTAACAACTTTGCTTTTACATTTGTTTGTGTAGATACTGTGTTGCATAAAAATCTTACAAACTTAACAGTTATTCGAATCATAACCCTTATCCTATAACGCTACAAAGTCATTATTCTAGTCATAATTCTATGATGTTTACTAAAATTATTTCTTTCTTCATTAAGTTTGTTAAATTTTACAACGATAGAGAATGAAGTAGCGAGAAACATTGCAACTATTTTTAGTAAATTCAATAAATATTTCAGTGATATCCGTTTTTCAGGAAACACAGCAAAGTAAAAAATATAGAGAAGTATATAGATGAGGATGAAATAGTTGAAGAGATTCTAATCGCCCCACAAGCCGACGTATCTTCCTAGAACGTAAAACACCTAATGTATACATTGAAAAAATGACTAGAAAAGTCATAGCACATAACAAAAAGTTAACAATTACATCGAATTAGATTTGTGTACTATACAAGTATTACACAGTTTATATTCAATTTAGATTACTTTACTCAAGAGGTTTGAATCATCCGAGATTCAAGTAACCATTTAGAAATTGTCATAATGATAAATAAGTTCATATACTATATTTTAAACAGATCAACTGTGCGAGCGCTTATAGTCAAGACTATCAAAGGCTGCATTCTTCTGCAAGTTGCTAAATCAGCAGCAATGTACTATTTAGATGTAGTGTACAGAAGCTAAATAATTATTAAACTAATGCAGCATAAATATAACAGCATTTACTTTAATTAAATGCAATATTTAAATATTCACTAATCGCAATTAATTACTGTCAGGATCAATAAACTAAACTGATAATTCTAGTTTAAAGAAGCTCAGCTTACAGCTGAGTGATGAGCATAACAAGCTAAAGGTCTATCTCTTTTCATTGGTTTCCTTAACTCAGCACACATAGTTGAACCATTATGTTTGCATTACAGTCAAGGCAACATCATATTTTATATCAATACATTTATTTTTGTAATACATTGTTATATCATTACATTACCAGCTTATATCCATACATATTTAATTTCTAAAATATATTAACTTCTTGCAAAACTGACAGAATTTTACAATGTATCTACACTATTTGTAATATTTGTATGAATACGAGGAGTAATGTAACTAAAGTTTCTATTCATTGAAATAAATTACACAAATGTTTGTAACAATTGCCAACATTCAAATATTAGATCTAAACTTCTAAATCAGAAACTTAAATCAACATATTTAAAGATCACAAAAATAAGCGTTTATTAAAAGGATATGATGCCTTTCAAGCTTGTCTGGAACTTTTTTTATGTCGCATTCACATGTAGAATCAGTGACAAGCAGAAAAAGATTTGTGTCAGCAATTGAGCTCCAAGAAAACCATCTAAATACAAAACATCAGCTAATATAAAAAGTAAAAGCTTATAAATTATATAAACACATTTTAATTGTACTCTTATGAAAAAAGCTTAGTGAGATACTGTAAGTAGCCCTCGATACAGTGAATAGAGATTTAGAAAAGAGAATAATTAGAGTCAAAAGGAGAGCAATGGGTACTGTTCTAATAAAATATTCACATACAACAAAAGTATAGAATATTGGTTAAATTTATAAATTAATAAATATAAGATCAACTTAATCATTATTTTTTTTAATCCTGCAATTCATATGCATCATAATAGAATGTAAACGTCATAAAAATAGGCTTAACACTCAAATTAAACTATACCTGCATAAATAGATACCAGTATTTCTATTGTAACATCATTGAATACATAAAATAAGTATAAGTAAACGGAATAACTATTATATTATAAACAATAAAACAATTAAATTATATGCCAAAACTAACTTTTGGCAAGTCAGTGAACAATTTGCAACTGTTCCGTTATTTGATCGTCTTTCAAGCAAATGATCAGAAAACACAAAACTCATCGGATTATCACACATCGTTAACTCATTTGGAACAGCAGCATCTAAAAGAAAAAATATTTATTGTATTGTTTTCTAAATTCAGTAAGTATGTGTATATATTTACGCAAAAGCTGTAATTCATGCTAGGTTTGGGTAATTTAGAACTACTATATTTATAATATTATATTAATTATTTTAAGGGTGCTTTCTTTCAATATTCTTTCATAAATATAACTGACTATTAGGAAAAGCAACACATTATGCACAATTTTGATGCGATTAAGCAGTATACCTAATTCTATGATTAATAAAGTACAATGTCATATTATAATTATGCCGAATTTTGGAAATGTAGAAAAAATTATTCAAGCAAAAAATATATTTGGCACATTAAGAGATAGCAACCTTAAACCAACTCGAATTATCACCCTAACCCAAGCTCTAACAATATTGATATTTCTTCTATGGATTTTTTCATTGATATTTTTATCTAGTTGTCAAATTCTAGAGGCAAAATTTTGCGCAGGAAAAACTTTTTGAAGGTATATATGAAAAAAAAGACAAAGAACATAAAATCCGAATAAACCTTTACAAAAAATTACCCGCAGAAATTGGAAATCTATTATGCCACCACTGAGAAGAATCCATAAAAAGCAGCAATCTACAGTATATATTATATGTTTATAAAAATCTGATACTGAATCAGTTTGTATCAATTAAACATTGTAAAATTAAACGAATCAATTGCCAATTGCAACGTGTATATGCGTCTAGAGTCTAATAAAATCTAAATACTTTAAAGATTGATTAACAATTGCAGATTAATATTAGTGAGCAAAGAAATCTGTTCAAAGGAATGAATGATATAAATATCTTCATTTAATATTTATCATATTTATATTCATTTACAACAACTAAGTAATATCAATCGAACAAAGCCAGTTATCAAAATATACTGTATATATTCATCATCACAGATAATAGATTTACTTCTAAAAATGCTATAAGCAGTACATTCAAATTTGTCATTTCTAAATTTACAATCTAATGTTCAACAAATTGTTAAAATATGTAATTATACGCTATTTTCAGTTTATTAATTCATTTTCATTGTATTTTGTTTTTTGCAAATAAAAGAAATTTTAATGAATAGCGTTTACTAACATGCTTAGATTAAATAGTAGTGGAACATTGCACAAGTGTTCAGTTTGAACATACTGATGTTAATTTAAACTATTTACTAGCAAACATTAAAATCTTACAGAGTACATTCTTCAAGAAACCAATATACTGCAGCAAAAAGTCTTATTAATGATTCAATAATGCCAGAAATTGTCTGCAAATACAATACAATATCTATTTAATATTGATTATTAATAATAGAAATTATTATGTGGTAAATCAAAATCTTTATCATTTTATTTTCAGAAACACTCGCTTTTTAAGTAAGGAAAGTGTTAATTGAATTATTAACTTTTGATAAATTACAGTATTTAGAAATATTGCATAGCAAATTTCAGGTATACTTGAAATTTACCTTAATTTATGTATGTATAATATGTATGTATAATTTACAAAAAAAAAATTATAAGTAAGCCACATCAATATCTACAAAATAAAACAATATTTCTGTCAGACAATCCTATAAACATAAATCAATATTACTAAAAAACTTTAAAAATTTTCTTAAATTTTACTCTAAAAATGCATACGATTATGCTTTTTTTTATGTTCATTTCACATTTGACAATAAAGCATAATAACATATAATATTACTCCATACAATTTAAAATAACTCTAAGCAAAATTAAAATAATTTATGTCATAGTATATAAATTAGGAATATATGAAAACATGAACCTTAAAAATGACATAAACTCACCCAGATAAATATGCGGGAAGCACTGGAAACGACATCTTGATAAAGTGGGCACACAGACTGATGATCAAAGATGTGAATTCTAAATAATCAATAACAATTTAGCAAAATCATGAAAAAATATTCAATCAGATCTTAAGATGTTAAAAATCCTTGCATAGATGAGGCTAAAAATTTAATTTTGGATTCAGAAAATTAATGTTTGATGCATACACATTAACAAAAGAAGGATTTTAAAAGTTTTATTTCATAAAAATTAGCCATTTTGTCTTAAAGAAAGAACATTATACCATTATCTTATATAATGAAATTTACTGATGACCAACAGATGCCATTATCCACTCTGAGCCTACTGTCTATCAAGTTTCTACCATAATCCCAAAAAAGATTCATTTTCTAACCAAGTACTTACGTTGTATAAATTTACACGACAATACAAAAGAACTATAATTAAGCTCTTACTACTTTTTGTTTGTTTTTTAATTCAAATGATTTGAGCTATCAAGGCCATTTGAAAAGAGACTTGGACGCAAAACCAATAACATAATGAAAGTTTATTTTCGACTAACTTGCAGCACATTATTCAAAATAATTAGTGTTTCTATCATTTTAAATTATCATTATATAGCAAATAATCAACACTACTATAATACAAAAATTTATTCATGCCTTGTATAAAGTGAGACATTTTGCGTCCGATTAAAACTGTAGATTAAAGCTTCCATAACGTTAGGGTTAAGATCTCCATAAAATCTACCAAGCTACAAACAACAAATTAATATATACAGAATAAAAAATATATAAAACTAAAATATGAATTACTATATATTTTATACATAATGTATGTTACTAAATATTATAACTATGGCATCACAAATGGGCAGTACAGCAATGAAATGATTTCAATATCCATTAAAAAAGGAATAAATTTTCTCTGAGCAATATTTATTGTACAGTCACATATTGTGAAATAATAACTCAGCAATGAAATATTAATAATGATAGCATTACATAGCTGTATAAATAAGCACCCTCTAAAAAATGCATCTAACAAAAAGATTTCGCAGTTGCACTAATGACTGAACATGGAATTTCTTGATTCAAAGTCATATAATTTAAGAAATATCCAACAATCATTGATATATGACAAAACTTGCAAATAGATTATTTACACTTGTAATCCTTTTGTTTACTAGAAACATTAATTTTAAATTATTAATCAAATATAGCTTATTGCATAAAATGTTATTCGTAGAAATAGTTAGAAAACCTCTTGTTGTCTCACAGATAGAATGACATAGCCATTGTTATCAAGAACGTAACAGTCTATTTCCTACAAGAATTCAATATCGTCTCATAAAACACAATTTATATCAGTCGGAGTTTCTTCCTTTAATAATTAATGGTTATCAAATGCAACAACTGTACAACATAAAATAAATTTATCAAATCATTATATTATTGGTACTACATTGTCTAGGCTTTCAATACAAAACATTGAAAGAAAAACATTAACTTGATTAAACAAAATGTATGTAATTTTAATGCAATGTACCAGTATAACCCAATTCGTATACGTAATTTGACAATTTACAGAGGGGAGTGATAAAGCCACATTAAATAATAAATATGGTTACACAGCATATGTTCAAATCATAGTTTTAAGTACAGCACAGCAATTAATTATAATAATCATAAAATAAATGTAAAAATAATAATACCGTATTATTGCACAGACTGACAGAAGAATCTGAATAATTGCGTGATGCATTGAAATGTAACTGACCGACAGACATCAGAAATAATTTGTTGAATAACTCATAATTTATTTGCAGACCAATTACTGCAACGATAGCTGTGTCATTAGTTGTAAAGTTTGTGATGTAAATAGGTGAACTGGCAGTCAAGAGTATGGAAGAAGAAGTCCTCCGTCGATTCCTAATCTGCGCTCCTTTTAATGGAACATTTATAAAGCATTAACTTGATGAAATAATGTAGAATGAAATAACTACATTCATCTCTTGTTGTGTTAAACTGAGATGTACAATAGAAAGTTATATATTGAAAACGAAATTTTCATCTTTTACTTTTATTTATGATATTCCATATGCTTAATTTTACATCTCACAACATTTTGCTTGATCTATCTAGTGGTATGATAGCTGGCATAAAATTTTAAAATTGACAATTGTACAGTGCAGTATCCAATCGTGACAATATTTATATTACTCTTTTCAGTTAAAAACTTTACTCCACTGGTTATAGAAGATGGATGTTTTAAATATTGGCTTCATAATATCATTTTTGATGCGTTAACAACTAGTAAAACAATTGAATATTGGACTAATTGTAATGCAATAGCTTAAATTCTTCAGGTAAGATCATCAACAAATTGATGATATAATTAAGCTATAACAATGTACTGAAATTTTATACAATCAGATTTGCTTATCAAGAATTCATAGTTTAATCTTTATTGTTTATTTGATTATTTAATCTTCATTGTTACATACAGTTATTCAAATATATGTTACAAATAATTTACTTGATCTCGTAATAAATATCGCATAATATATATACAGTATATAATTTTAATAAATATTCTAATAAGTTATTAATAATAGATTAAAAATCAAACAAAAATGTAACCTGCACTAAAAGGAACAGAAAATGTAACGATGTTGCCGTTTCCAACAGATCTTGTATAATAAAGTTCCGATAAGGGCGGCGAACTTTTTGAAGGTATATATGAATTTCTAGGCAAAAATTAAACGTTTAAAAAAACTGCCAGTTAAAATAACAATATAAGCTATATTATATAATAATGCTAATAATATACAAACACTATGATGAGAGATGCTATTGAAATAGATTAAAGGTTAAGGTTGTGTTTAACGTCTGGATTACCGTATTAACGATGTCGAAGACGTAGTTGTCAATTTAAGCACCTTACTAAAGGGTGCAGCAAGTTAGAGAAAATGGTGAGCTAACCGGGATTCGAACTTGGACCTATCAATTTCGAATCCAGCGCTCTAACCACTTCTCTAACGAGCCTTGACTATAGGTAACGCAAATAGATGTTGTAAATCATAGACTTACAAATTTTGCAATGTTTCTTTACTCATAAAGCTATTAATTAAGATACAAAAATTTATAATTAAAATTTGAAAATTAAATCTGAAGACTCATACAATCTAATAAGTTATTTCAATGCTTGAAATCCATCAAAAATGCTCAAATTAAGTATGATACTATATTTATGAAATTATAATTAACTGAAAATGTTAAAATTCAATTGACAGACAATGTTACAGAAAACTCACGCGTTATTGGGTTTCCAATATCGACTAAGACCACCTCTTGTTCCCAAGAATACTACTGGTGTACCATTTCTAGTTAGCAGAAATCAAACAATTTTATTTAATGAATTCAATTAATTACATGTCAATATGTTGTATGTATGCAAAGATTATTTAAATAATCAGATATACATTTACATTGTTTATAGAACATTAAGAGTTAAAATAACTAAAATTAGACAAAAATTAAAATAATTATAAATTACATAACAGAATTAATATTGTAACTTTAATTTAATGAAATTGTAAATTTTCATTAGGTTAAAAAGTGACAAGTGACATCACTTTAAAAGGACATCACTTTTGAAGTGACATCACTTCAAAAGTTTAAAGCGATGTCACTCATCACTTCAAACCACTTCCAATATTTTAATTAAATTATTGTAATTTAGTTATTTTCCTATATTTTTTAATTCGATAGTTACATGAAAAAAATACAAACAAAAAATTGGAACATAAAATGCATTAGAGTCATATTCATCACCTTATTTGATATCCAATAATTTCATCTGAAACATTGGCCAGTAATTTGTTAAACATAATTATTGTAGCATTATCTCTATCAGTAATGCTTCGCCATCTGTCCATCATATTACGAGTGGCATCAACATCAAACAGCAACAGCTCTACCAGATCATTATCACCTGAAAATAACTAAAACATTTACAGTAAAGAAATTTGATCTGTTTTAAAGCTATAATATAATATAATAACGCATTACTTTTGTGAAGATACATTTTCTTTATTGTAAAGCATATAGTTTGCAAAGACATAGCTGTGGTTAAGTCAAACCATAATACCATATAGAAGTTAGATTCATGTTAATATTGCTGCTTCTGCATCATTTTCATTCAGTCTTTTTTCTTTTTAAAGAACTGGCAAATATTGAGAAAATTTTTAGCCCTGGTTGAATCCCAAGTTGCCATTAAATATTTAAACTAAATTTTAAGTTTTTGATAAATTAAGTATATTAAGAAACTAATTGCAATGAAAATGACTAAATAACTATAATGATCAAATTACTAACTAATAATCATTAGAATTAATTTGATACAAGTGATGAAATCATACAGTTATCCAAATAAAATTTGCTGTCAGCCAGAGAACGATTCAACATCTCAATAAGCGATTTCTTTGAGTCTAGAGTCGATGCACTGACAGAGAATTTGCAGTAATTCCTAACATGAATAAATATATCAAAACTTATCTTGCATTCGGTATTTATTTATAATCTGATAGAACAATATAATAATTTCAGTAAATTAAATAATTTGAGCCGATGAGTAATTTTGACTGAATTACAAATGCATAACATGCAAACTCCTAGAATTGCATCCCAGCAGAAAATCTAGT
This sequence comes from Oconnorella tubifera, assembly GCA_034700105.1. NCBI lineage: Eukaryota > Metazoa > Annelida > Clitellata > Enchytraeida > Enchytraeidae > Oconnorella > Oconnorella tubifera. The sequence continues at coordinate 14,324 of JAQIXG010000774.1, forward strand.
GCTAAACTACTGAAAACAACTTATAATAACAATAAAAATAACAATTTATACGCTTAAACAAATTAAACTTTAACAATAACAATACTTGAAAAATAATTGTAAAACAGCAGCATAGCAGACAGTAAAAAGAGATTAATGAACAGACCAAGGTGAAAGTATGAAATCATCATCACGTAGTTTTGTTATATCTATAATAGGAAATGAATATTTTACATTTATTTACATAATTATTTATATTTTATCAACTGAAATTGTTCGTTTCCCAAAGTGCAAAAGTTTGACATTAACCTTCAAAAATGATAGTAATTTAATAAAAAACATTATTATATATTATTTTCATCATAAAAGTTCTAATTCATTGTAAAAATACTTACTCATTAACTATCAAGTAAAAATAATAGTAATTGAAGATTACTACATGATATTATCTTACAAAATTGAAAAAAAATTACATCTTAAAATAAATTTCAATAACTAATTTGAGAACAGTGGTTGCAAAAAATTATAGAAAGTCAGTTGACAGACAGAAGATTAAATGTCTCAATGCAGCAAATTAACTCAAAATGGCATGTTTTGGAAATTAATCTTGTAGATTATAATCAATGAAGTAATTAAGACTGATAGCCTTATAGCTTGATCATCATTCAGATATTATAACTGAATCAATTATAATTAGTAATTGTTAACCTTAAACAATTTTAAATAATGTGCAATATCTGCCATTAAAAACACTAATTAATATTGATCTCGTAGTTAACAGAACAAAATTAAAAAATACTCACTGACAGCTTGTAATGTTTGATTTCCTTTAATAATATTGTGACCAATTTCATTCTCCAAAACAATTGCGAGGCTAAAAATATAAAACTATCAAATCAATTTCAAGACTATAATTAGGAAATCTGCTTAATTTTCAAGCAACTGTATATCCGAGTAGCATAATGACATTATACAACAGATCATATAACATAAAAAATATATTTAAAAGCATACAATTTAAAATCATGCAATTCTTGATCAATGTACAGGATTTTATAAAACGACACACAAAATGGTAAAAAACAATATTTGAAGTAGAGATATTCTAATGCAGATCATAATTACCTAAATGGCGTCCCATTTATTGGAGAAAAATAATAATTATTGGTACGAATGCTTGCACGTCTCTGCAAAAGATGTAAAACAAAACCAATGCAGTAGAGTTTTAATAAGTTTCCAATTATCATATAAGCCGTCAAAAGATATTAGATAAATCACGAGGGCATATACATTGCTGAATTATGCAAAAAAACATGAAAAAATCTCACATAAATATATTAATTGCATAAATTATTCTTAGACAAATTTAAATAGTCTTAGTCAAAAGCTAAATAACTTTTAGTATAACATAGAGAATTCACCAAAATAGTCCTCTAGAAAAATTGCAAGAACTAAACCAGATATAAATAACTCCTCCATTTTTTGCTAGTTTGTTAATATATAAAATCTCAATATTGAAACAGCAAAGCTGACACATATAATATTACATGCAATATTAATAACAATGAATGTTATGTACAACAGATTTGAGATGATTTGCTTCAAAAATTCTTGGACATATTTAATTCGTTAGTTAGACAAACTGATAAAAGTTGTAATAATATTTATTATTGGCTTATGCAATATTGTTGCATTTTTGCCAAATAGCTATTTTTGCTGACATATCCCGTAGATCTGAATGTTTCCATAAAATTATTATATGCACTGCTATTTAGCAGTGTTACTAGTGAAAATCTTCACAATTAAAAACATGTTTTAGTTATTTTATATCTGCGCACACTATTATTTAAAAATATAATTACTTGTAACTAATAACTTGTGCACATATATAAAATATACATACCATTTGATCAAAATGAACTTTAGTTTTTAATGTCAAGTTGCTTGTTTCCCGATTTACCATTTTCTGATCCAGCTGTTATGAACATACTCATTAAGTGGAATAATTAGTTGCATAAATCAAAGAAGATATATTAATTCTAAAGAATTATTTTCTTATCAAAATTGTAATTTTTTACATTAACCAACAAAAGAACAAATTAATATATAATAAGTTCTATAGGAATAGAACTTTTATAACTAAGCTTTAGAGTCTTAAAATAAGTTACTGAAATTTCATTAATATATAGATATTGATGTATAGGTAATATATCTATGACTTAATGATATTAACAAAGAATCTAAAATATGAAAAAGAAATTTAGCTAAACAATTGTCAGCATGATGATTGTAATGAATTAGCACATATACGGACATATATAGACATATACATCACCTACAGTGTATGCAACTCAGTGAAATTATAATCTTATCATTAAAAATTACGAAAAGAACGCACAGAAGAAACATAGAACGCATAGCATTTTTATTTTTGTATTAATTACAAATAAATTACAATAAACCAAATGAGCATAACAAATCTAGTTAACTATCTGACATTCAGTCATTGTAAATTTATTAAAATCATTATACATTAACAAATTAAATAACGAATATTTATCATGTAATAAAATGTCTTGCCTGGTATATCTGATCAGAAATCTCTACTTCAGATAAATCAACACTGTTGTAACTTGGCTTCAGTTTACCATCAGCAGTCTAAAAACATTACAGCACAACATTTTAAAATATAATTTAAATTATTCTGTTAATCAGCAAGAACTCATTCACAAGATTTTAACAATATTTGATACACAGTTTACTAATCCGCTCCTTATGTACGATGAAATTTCACAAAAAACTTTGCCACTTAATATAGATGCTAGAAGTTGTTGAAATGTTCTTCTGAAGTTTTTTGGACAAATTGCTCTTTAAGGCCATGTTAAAGAATTTAGGACATATTTAAATTTGTAAAATAAGATATAATGGGAGATTAAAACAAAAAACTTTACTTTTCCTAATAGCTAACTATTAGCTTTCCGTAATTATCATATATTATAATTCCTTTCACCTAGTGATTAATTTACTGGAATATAGTAAGTCTGTGCAAAAAACAACACTTCAAAAGCCACTAGTTACAGACATCATATTCTGCTTGCAATATAATGACAATAATAATAACAACTTCATACATGCACCCATCATTGGAATCTAGCAGATGTTAGAACAAATACTAGTAAATGCTATAATGCTAGTTCAGATATTGCATATTAAATAGAGATATATTAAATTCTTACCATTGGACGAAAATCTGGATGAAAAAGAATATAACCATTGTTTGTGATTGCAAATGAATACCCAAGTGACCCAAGCTAAACTCAGAATAGAACAAAATACAAAACTATAGACAAAACAAAATTAATTTTCCAATATATTACATAAAAGTATAATATATAATACAATGATTAAAAACATTACAAAGACGTCAATGATCAATTTTAAAAACTATGATCAATTTTTAAATAGCTATCGTCAACATAGAATTAAAGAATTAGAATTGAAATTATACTAGCCATTTCTATTCTGTTATACATCTAAAATAAGTAAAATTATTTAATAGCTAATATAGAATATTCATTTAAAACATTTGAGACAATGATTGTCAATATCATACTCTGTATGCTGGTAATAGTTTTTGTATTTCCAGTAGAGGAATATCAGTTCCAATAACTCCAAGTAATATCCCTGATGTATTCTGAAATAAGTCAACAAACTGAATAACTTTTCACTATTCACTTCTTATCAATAATTTCAGAGTTTCAATTGTAAATCGTATAATAAATAATAAATATAATTAATTTCAACTTAAAACTTTAACATAATGTCTAAATTTATATATCATAATGCTATAAGACAGCCAGCTCAGTTGCATCAGTTTTTTCAAATTTTTATCACATTTAATCGATTTAAGTGAGTTAAATTATTAAAAGCCTTCTACAAATTAATTATCAAGAGTTGTATACCAAATATTTATTCAAAAGATTGTTTGCAATTTATGCTAAATATGATTTTGAAGATAAAGCAAGTAACATAATATGTTATTAATGAGATGAAATAAGAATAGAATATATCTGAATATAATATAACAACCTCAGCAGCCAGATACTCACATGTTCAGCTCTAAAATCATATGCTGGTTGTGCTACTGTAGTCATCATCTGTAAAATGGCATAAAAAATTACTTGTTAGTTGTTTATTATTAAAGTGGCCTCTTATTATTCTTATTCCCCTTGCCAGGTAGGGGGAATCAATTTCCAGGAGAATAGTACCACAGTATCCCACCACGTTAGTTGCAGTGGACTAACGTTGCCATCAGGGAGGGTATCCAATTGTAAAACTTTAAACCAAATTCAATTGAATCTGATTATTGATGATCAACTAAGAATCACTTGAGGTGTGAAAAAGAGGACATTGACCTGGTGATGAAAAATGCAATTATTTTTTTAAAAAAAGCTATAGTTACTGGCTTTTGTAATATATCAGTAAATTATTTGTATGCTTATTTTTGAAATCATCCAACTTAAATGTTCTTAAATTGAATATTCAGCTGCAAGTCAAATTTTAAACAAAAAAAACAACAAATGTATGAAAGTAATGTAGGCTACAGCGCTGTCCGATTGCATTACAAATTTCTTACAATAAGACTTTAAAATTTTATAGTTTTCTGAAATTATTATTTGTTAATCATTTTTATAAAAACTATACTTTAATCTGACATTTAAACATAATATAATAACATGAGCACCAAAATTAACACCTTTTAAATGTGCTAAATATTAATTTAATGTAAATAACTTGTTTTATGGAATTAGCAGTGTCTGGTAAATAAACAGAAGTCCAAGCAGTTACACGAGGATGACTCAGTACCATAGGTCGGCTTAATGTCTGAATGTATTTCTGAAAATAAATTTAAACAGTAAAAAAATCTTCTAGTTATATACATATTACTATGTATATATTATATATATATGTATTATTTTCAATAAAAATACAATTTCAAATAAACAATGAAAGAAATCACATAATCTAAATAAGCATTACATTTTAAAATATTTTGTTTCATAAAAAGAATATGACAAAAGAGAAATGATAGTAGATTTGTTGACCCTTATTTGACCCGAGTGAGAAAATGTACTACCTGCACTTGCTCACCAACGTCAGCCACCGTTGATATTCGTGTATAATAACCTAAATTTAAAATAATAATTGATAAAAGCAGGCTTCATGGTCACTGAATAAAAAAAGAGATAGAAATAAACAATGCAAGCACATAAGCACTTGATTCTACAATCCAAATTGAAATTTATACGCTATTCAAATATACATGTTTCAGTCAACTAATTTAATTTTTATAAAGATTTATTATAATTTCTATACTACTTGTTCTTCTTAAATTAAAATAATGAACTAATACATAGTCTAATTAAATAGCTAATCGTACAGGAACTTGTCTAAAAATGAAAATATTTCAGTTAATTTGAAGATATGCCTATTATAATATGACTTGAAAGATAATTTAAGTTTATTTTAATTATGAGCTCCAAATTTAATAACTTGGCACTAGATCTGCAACAATAATTTATGATTCAATTATGTAACTTATTGATAGTTCTTATTAAAGTAATATTATCTTAGTATAATAATATATAATATTGTAAAGTTAAATGGTTACCTTTGTTATTGCATGCAATCCATTTCGCTTGGCTCATATCCTCCTTGTTATTACCAACAATATATGGAAAGATTCTCACCTTTTAAATGTAATACTTAATAATTAAAATATAGATTCATGGAATATTTAAAGTTAATAATAATTTAAGAACATTTAAAAATTCACTATTCGTAAATGATATAAAAAAAAACAACCAAAATTCAGTACAATGTCATATATATAAAATCAATTATCTTGTGTGACCAGATTTGAATCCTTAAAATACATATAAATAACTTATCTTAATGATAAAACAATTATTTACTAGGTTAGTTTTACTGATATTATCAATCGTTTAATCATCAATTTTGTCATTTTCAAAAACTAGTTGGTGGGTTTTAGTCATAGATGTAAAGCATAACTTACAAGTTTGTTTGGTGAATTGTACTTAAAGAATAAATCTTCCATGGTTTCACCATATCTATCAGTAACTATGATGATAGCCTTGTTACACATTGAACCTGACTTCATCTCATTCATCTTAAATATACAGAAAATCTACATGTATTGCCAACAATACAAAACAACATTCATGATTCTTGAATTGCACAACAAATATATTAAGATAAAATGTGTGAGTATTAAATATTGAAAAATTAGTCTATATTATTATATTATCGGTAGCTTTTTGAGACTTCTGCAATGATCTTAAGAAATAATTTCTCAAATATTACAACTTATTAAAAAAAATTAAGAACAAAAATAACTAATTTACCATATTTCACATATATACCCTGCAGGAAGGGTGGATGCGGGTTTGTAACATTTTTGTATAACCCTCGGGCGATATGAGTAAAATAATGTAATCTGAGTCCAATGAAAGTTGACAAAGAAACATTTTGTCCTTAGACAAAATGTTTGAAAACAATCAAAACACAAAGTACAGAAAATAATAAGTTAAAAATAATAAATTCTAACATATGCTAGTAAATTGAATTAGAGTATATTTTCGCAATGAAAAAAAATACAAGACAGCGGAAGCAGTATAAAAAAAATACAAGAGAGCAGAAGCAGTATATCAGAATGTACATAAGATATTAATTTCTAAATTTTTAACCATAAAGAAATGTTGAACAGAGAGTAAACTTTTATGACCCAAAGAAATAAATTTTAACAAATTAAAAATCTCCTGTATGATATAAAGTCACTTGATGAACCTTTTCTAAAACACGGAAACCTTCCTCAATGGCTTTGTCCATGTGTCCAATACTCATAGCTTCTACTCCCATTAATGCTTTGGATATTCTCTGTAACGAGAATCATTAAATTAAAAAATATTGTAGTTATCTAATTTTAGCTGAAACTGAAAATCTCTTCACACAAAGCTTGAAAAAATAGCAATATGACAAAACCTACTATCAGCCTATTTTACATATTAAACATTAGAAAGTAAATAAGGCCTATAAATAATATGAGGAAAGATGTGCAAAAGTATCATGATTATTTTAAATCTAGAAATATATAAACTTTTATAAATGCATCAGCATTTACAAAAGTTATACACTGAGATATTCGGAAAAATAAACTGTTCAATAGTTTAATACCTAAACTTTATTTTTGAAAATCACAATATTGATTAATTTTTCTTACAATTAGACTTTGAACTGAAATGAATGAGTTATCAGCTATGAAGTATCAATAACTATTGTACTTTTAAAATTTATTAGCCGCAACAAATATAAAAACATATATTCTAAATCAAGTTCAATCAATTTCAGAAGCTCATTTGCTAACCTTCTTGTTATCTGCATTTCCCTGTATCAGCGTCCCATTAAAACAATCATCAATGTATTTATAGTCTTCACCAAACTAAACATATCAAATATAGTATAATTATTAGTATTCAAACAAATTATCAATTTGATTCATTCCGCAAACATTATAACATTTGTAGTAAATTTATGATTATTATTAAACTCATTTTAATATAGTAGAGAATACAAACTCAATTAACAAATTAGATATAAAGAAATTCAATAAAAACAATGTAATTAATTCAAATGATACTCAAAGATGATAAGAAACAAATGATCCTAACATTTCCAAAAGTAATTCGAAATGACACCGTGATGACATTAAAGAAGTCATCATCACTAAGTGTGTCCATGATTCCTTCAACTGTCGCCTTTGCAATGCGTAAATGAACTCCCTTCATACTACCACTAGCGTCGAGTACTATCACCACATCCTTGGGTGATGTAGCTGCCTGTATATACCTATAGAATAGTTTAAATTATTTGTAATTAACAACATTGGTAAAATGCTATGGAATGAATTATGACATTCAGTGTTCTGTACGATTCTGTAAGATCTAACTGGACCCAACAGTTAGATAATATCAAACTGTTGTATGCTGTTGATGAGAATCATATTAAGCTCTATGATCATCATCTAAATCTTTTTTAATAATATTGAATCTCGATCTCTATGTAGCATAGGATCGTGAAGTTTAGATTCTTAAAACCTAGGATCATATTCAATATGATAAAATTTCATCACCTCTTGAATAAATTGTAAAAATTTAAGGTTATGTAATGGATATATGGCCATATTTATTGTCAATCATTTCGTACCATGATCTTGATCGTGAATCAAAATAATCGACTTGACCTGGCTGAAGATTCCAATCAATTCCTAGTAAAAATGTTTGATAAATATTAAATTTCAAGTATAATTATTTCACGTCAGTTATACATTTAAATGCTCATAACCGAGCCAGCGACAGAAACATATTTACTTGAATTATAACATATTTATTGAAGTATAAGACAGCAATGAATTATCTCCCCCTTTTCCCAAATACAAATTTGTAGCAAAACATGGTAATATCGCATACAGAGAAGGACTCAATTAACTGAATATTTTGAAAAAAAGTTATAAAAATTGTTAATATTCCAAAAATTAGGTTCAATATTAATTTTCTTTCAACTTCGCTTTATTTTATTTAAGCTGAGAGGGGAGGGGGTAGATAAAGCAAAACCCTTCTGTCACACTCATCTTCTTCAAAAAATAAACATGCTTTTTTCTGCACAATTTTTACAAATTAAAAAACATAATTCTGAATCCAATATTTGACAGATTGAGAATGACAGCTCTAGAAAATAATGCTCAGCATTTATTTCAATTACAATGCTTTGTATGTAGTTTCAACAACTCAAACATTTCGCTAACTTAATTATTATACTTTATCATGTATATTTTACATTAATTTCTTAACAAATATAAAATCTCTTCCACAAAGATGGCATTAAACTCTTCAAAGACTGCTAATAAATTATCTCTAATTACATCATTACCTTTTAAATATCTATCATAATTCAAAAACATCTCACCTACCTGGATATGTTCTAAAGAATCCAGATGAACTACTAAAGAACTGCCAGCCTATAGTTGAATCAGTTCTATAATTTTCTTGAAATACTTGATCAAGATTCTGAGACCAGTAAGCACCATTAAGAATAGCTGGAGCTTAAGCACAGCAATAAAATAATAGACTAGCCACAGTGTGCTACGCTTAGAGCCTATAATTGTATAAGCTATAAGTATTGTATCGTATTGCATATTGTGAACACTGTTCATTTGACAAAGTTGATTGCTATACGCCTAAGACAAATCAATTTCTTAGGATACAAATAAGCTGCTAAATAAATTGGTAGTTTACAAGAAAACCAAGACGCATTATTAATTACAACCTGACATTTAACTAACTTTTACTTATGTAGTATTTGATAGACAGTGCATGGCACGGGTTAATTCACTAGTCATTCATAATATCTAATCTTATTCGATCCCATATAATTTGGGAATTAATATAGACTATTTTATTTATAAAAATTATATGGACATATAATCCTTCCTAAAGTTGAATGAATTATGATATCTCGATTTTTTTGGAGGCATTCAACTCAATATTGCAACAATAGACACTCTTAATAAAGTTAAAAAGAAACAATGCAACAACTATTCATTAGAGAATAATGGTAATATTTTTCATCAGTTCTTACACTTTTCATAAACGTTTGTTGGTACATGCACAGAACTAGCATTCAGATTAACTGGCTCCATATCAAAATGTTCATCAGGAGTTAAGACAAAGGCACTCGTTAAGTGTTTAGCCATAGGATAATCAAACTGCATAAAATAAGTAACAGCATATTTAATAACAAAAAAATGTAACATCATATGTTACTGTATAAAATAAAAAGCAAACAACATTTAATAAGTCAGAGTGTTTTGTACTTTTATCTAGATATGCAATTTATTTTCTAAAAATGTTACTTTTTTCTAGTTATTGTACTAGTGCCAACCTCTAAAGATTCATTGAACTCATGATTGGCATTTGATGCTTGAGCTACATCAACAAGCCTCTGTCAAAACATCATAATATATATATCATCACAAAATAATACAAATACAAAAATTTGAAAGTATTATAACAATACGAATAGTTATCATTATATTACATATACATTATAAGCCTATAGCTGAAGCAGACATTGTATTTTTAATGTAAATATACACTATTCCCATTTTAACTTTATCAAGCATAAAAAGGATCATGAATGAAACTTTTTCATTTATGATCTTTTTCCATCTTGATCATTCATGATCTTTTTTCATTCATGATGTTTTTCCATCTTGCACTCAGTTGACTACATTATCCAAACGATAAATGTGTAAAGGGATCTGTCATAAGTCTTCTTGTGACAGATCAGATTTAATTTTACCATTTGCAGAGAGAAGACATAACTAAAAATATTTTGCTATTTATATTTCTTGAGCATCCTAAAAATTGTTCTCTGATCTGATTCAATCAGATCTTGATTTAAAGTTTACAAATTTAGACATTAGATTTTTTTTAATCTAACAAGTTAAATCAGATAATCACTGCACCCCCTCCCGAGTAAAGATACTTAGGCAATTATGATCGATGATCACTAAACCTATAGCAATGCCTTAAAATGTTCTGAATAACATAACACAAAACATTGTATTTCACCAATCAGTTATTTGATTCAATCTTATTCCACAAAGATTAAATTTATTGAGTGAGCTAAGAAAAGTCTGAATATTGTATTAAGGGGCTACTTTGTGTTTATGGACAAGTTATTAAACATTTATACCTGAACCGCTTCTTCTTTTTTAATTAACATATCTGTGACGTCAGCAACAAAGTCCGCCATCATTTCATGGCCATTTTGTACAATCACTGTTGGATTTCTTTCTTCATAATCCTATGAAATATAATATCATCCTGTTATCATTATTATGACTACAAATCTTCATAAAGTCAACATTTTTACATAGTCTGATGTAGATAATTTGTAGGCTACATTAAATTTTAATAAACTTAAAGCAGTAATATATTTAGGGATACTAGGGCACTACAATAGTCCCCCTCTATTAAATTACAATTTTTTGGTATAAAACCAACATTCAAATCAAAATCTTTTATTTCTAAAATATCAAAACAAGTATACTATAATGCCTACTATAGAAATAAAATAAAGAGTAGACAAAACGAAATCCATTTTATAGTTTAAACTGAGCCAAGAACAGACAGAAGTTAAAAGTGTTCCACTAATCAGAACTAAAGGACTAATAATCCTACACTTATTATCTTAACCTGTCTAATTAACTCTCATCAAAAGCTTAAATCCGCATCAGGCCAACTTACTTGCTGGAGTAGTTTTCTAGACGTTATCGAATCATAAATCGCAGTTATCGTTTTGCTGAATAAATCTGCAGCTTTCTCAATGCTAAGAAAGTGAATCATAATTAATCTTACTCATAATAATATTATGAATGCTTGAAATTTGTTAATAAGTCAGTTACTAAATATTCTTTTTCATCAAATTTATTCATTTTAACTCACGATAAACAATTAATTTTAAGAAACTCGCCATTAAAATGAAATAAGCAAATTGTTTAATTGAAATCATATATTTCAATTCTAGATTAAAATATGAAACTGAAATTTCAGTTAATAGAATATTTAACTGAATTAACTGAATGTTCGTGATAAACTATCAAAACTTAAAACAAGGGGGGGGGTCAGAGCTAAATTTTGATATGAAGTAGTCAGAGTATAGCCTATAAGTAACTATAGGCCTATAAGATTTTGCAAGGATAGTCTCTTTTCTTCAAATCTTGTCTAATAATAACTCTAATTTATAATTACTTGTGAAAATGTAATATTTCTTTAATAATTTTGTGTTGCTTAAATCCACTGAAGTGGAAGGGGGTCTAGCCCTTGCCACTACATAATCTAATTTTAAAAAGATTCCATCTCAATCTCATCCCTCCGACATATTTCTACATATTTTAAATTCGTTTTGCTTCGTAAAAAATCCAAATAAAAGCGACATTATGAAAAAAGATGATTAGCATAAACTAAAAGTAAATTAATTTTGAAAAATGTCGTCAGCAATTACTAAGCATCGCCTTTATGACCTTGTCAATTAGCTGTAGCTCCCCCCTCTAGAATCTCCCTTGTTTTAAGTTTGTATATAAAAAACAATACTGACACTTACTCATTTATTGATATCTGAATTACAGCATTGATTTTCTGCGGTAATAAAATTGCAGAAGAAATAATGATGCAAATAATCAGCGACGAATAATTATTCATCGTTCATCTTCTTACGGCCAACATAGCCTACTGTAACAGCAACTAATATACTTTAAATATATTTTACGCGTATAATGAGGTCTAAATAGGCTTAATTGGCCGACGTAAATTTAGCGCTTAACTTAAACAAAAATCTTCACATTTATTGAGATATATCTTACATTCTTACTAAATCGTAGGCGAAGTTTAATCTTATGTTATTTAAGTGTGATGAAGAGCAAATGATACTGAACCATGTACACGATCTATAAGCCAAATTTTGAAATATAATACAATGCTCGGGTGCACAATTTAAAAGCGAAATACGATCTTTTATACATTATTATAGAGGTAGGCTTATTATAATATAATAATAACATATATTAAGATTCTGTAATAATTAAAGTTCTTGGTGAGTTGTAAACTTATTAATTATACAAATAAATTAGACCAATACAAGGCTCTCTTCTTATTCAATGTCAAACATGTTTGTAGAATATAGTGCACAAAAAATTCACAAATAATTTCAAACGAATCTCATCGATTTTCTATTGATTTTGACGAGAAGTTTGCGCGGCCGGATTAAGCTGCCTGCTTCGTTGTGCATCACGCACGGGAGACACTTGGTGACTTTTTAGACCTTTATTGACTTTATAGCACGTGCGTTTGCTTACATCATCGATAAATTGTATTTTTTATTAGTAATAGGCAATTAAGCATTACAATGCTGTATCAATTGTTACTTATGGTATACGAATCATCGGGAGCGTAGAGAGGGGGAGGGGGGAAGGATAATGGGGGAGTGAATCCAAGTGACGTCTTTGTGGGATGGAGGGCAGGGACATTTTCCGCTTTTGAGATTTGCTTTATTTTTTGGTCTCCATAAGCACATTTTTTGTATTAAAACGTTACAACTTCCCCCCCCCCCCTAACCATGGGGGGAGGAAGTTATGACTAAACTCACGACTTTAACACTGATAAAAGAAACCCTTATGGCACTATAATAGCCAATACACTTTAAAATGTAAAAATAATTGCATACACTGCGTTATAATTACATTATGATTGATGATCGCAGTGTAATTATAACCCAGTGCAGTTCACAC
>JAQIXG010000775.1:0-27725 GCA_034700105.1 Oconnorella tubifera
AGTAAAAAATATTTTTTCTGAGATGAAAAAATGAAACAACAAATATGAGAAAGAAACAGTTAAATATTTAAGTTCTATAGGCCTAGTGTATTTTCTCAAAACTGAAGACTATACACACGATAGCTACTCGCAACATTTCAGATTGAAACATATAGGTTACAATCTTGTTTATCATATTAAGGATATAATTCTGAAAGTTATCCTTCAACATACGAAATAACATTTGTGTAAATATTATGAATAATAAACGGTTAATTTTGAAGGTCTTATAAGATATATACCATTGTAATTATTTATGTATAATATAACTATTATACAAGGGTTAGAGATATATATATAAATATTGCCCGATTTCGCAACAATTTGACAACAACTGTACAAATTTGGATTAATTTACACAACAAAAATACACAATCACAAAAAAGATGATATCAAGCCAAACAATGGCATGCAGTAAGCAAAGTAAACTTGAAGGCTTGTTGATGACATTAAAATTAAATAAACATACTTTAATAATAATTGTTAATTTAAAGTAGAATCTCTAGTATACAACGAACATTTAGTTAAATTAGAAGCATGTGCAATTATGTAGCCAAAGAAGCGAAATATCTCACTGAAATTAACTTAAATAACTTCTGTATATAATTATTTAAAGTCATATGATACGCTAGACATTTTATTATAAATTTTAATAAATGTTGATTTGTTTCGCAATAATGCCCATATTTTATAATGCTGGAAAATTGCATAATGAACTGCTGGTATCAACATTCAACGTCTACAAAGGTATATAAATATATAATAATAATTATAATAAGATACATAAGGCTACCGTGCCACATTCAAGACAATATTTCAGGGTAGAGACAAGCAAAATCCCGATAACCTTTTTAAGTTTATTATCACCACAATAGCACTCTTACTGTTTCAGACAATAGTAATAAAGTAATATAACAGAAAACAAATTCAATATATACAGGATGGGCCAAAAATGGCACAATTAAGTATAATAAACCTTATTTCATGGTTCCAATACCTAAGCGAAAATTTTGACATCTTATACTTTGAGGCAGTTATTAATTAAATGGCCTTATATTTTACTCTGCAAATTTATAGACCCACCCTGAATTAACTGTTTGGGACTGGTTATACATAAAAATTAAATAAATACAATTGAAATGCTTTAACGAAATCCTATTTGACATTATTATAGCAATTACAAATTGGGATCATAAAACAAGTAAAAAATATTAAGAAAGCATCAAATTCAACAGCAAATTAAAAAGCATTAATTATAAGAAAGGAAAACAATACGCGCACCAATGCAATCATGAAGTTAATCATTCAATGAAAACAAAATAAAATAGGGTATAAATGTTGTCATGCGGAATCTATCACAATATGCATGTCATAAAATAACATCTAGAGTAACTCTATTAAATTTTAAAAAACCAAAAATCTTTCCGATATAACGTCAGAAAGTAATAAAACAATATTAAACCTACAGCATACCAAAAGCAGTAGAGTAGACTATTCATACCGCTCACAAATTTTAATCCGTTACTTTAACTATATTGATATAACATGTAAGTAAACTATTTTTTTCTACGCTTATCATTCTTAATATTAAATTGAAGACATTGACTAAAAAAATTAAATAATTTTAGACTTATTTATTCAATTTTAAATTCTAATTGAAGCATCACTTTAATATATATTCAACGTACTATTATCTGAAATCATATAACGATGCATTGAAAGTAAGCTTTACATAAACATGAATTATTTCACTATTATTTCTTTTGAAACACAAACTTCACGTATGTATAGAGTACACGTCAACGAATGCCTGCATAAACTTGCAACAATGAAGATCCGTGTGATCTTTGAGGTAGATTATGAAATAAATACAATAATGATAAATTAAACAGAAAACAGTGTTAGCATAACTTGTTAACTGTAAAATATACTTATAATTCCAGTAAATAAATCGTTTAAATTATATAAAACTTATTTCCTAAATACTTGCTTCATAAAGAAAATAGTCATTAAGTAAGCCTACAGTGCGCTTACAGGAATCTTGACCTGTTTTAACTTAACTGGAAAATACCCTGAATAAAAAATCTGAGTATAAATGCATTATTGGGAACAAAACGTAAAAAAAATATATAATGCCTTGTTGGTACTGAGGAAGATAATACCCGTTAATCTCATCAACAAATGCCTACTATCTAAGTACAAATAACATACTGAAGTCATTAAGACACAAAAACATACAAATAAACAGTAAACGATAAACGCCAATACGCGAAAAGTAGATACAATTAACTAGTACAATTATGTACTATTATAGTGTACACACATTAACACACTACATGCAATAGGGTACATACACTAGGAGGCACATAAAAGTACATTGTTGCTAACATATGAAGTTAGAAACAATTAAACGCATAAACATTATTAAATATAAGCAGAATAAACTGAAACAGAACAATTTAAGACAAAATAAAACAGAAACAAAAACAAGCTAAGTTAAATGTCCCTGAAAGATGATTGAATAAGGCAAAAAACGTAAACAATTGCAAGAATAAAACTACGCTACAATACAGTACAGTATAAAATATCTATACGGTACAGTATAAAATACCTGAGAACGCTATCATACAAGATGTAAATTATATGAGATACTATACTATAATATATCTGCTTTTAAAATAATACAAGCATGGGATATAAAAATTGGTCGATGCACCATAATTAGGCAATAAATAAGATATTGGAATACTTGAAAGTTGAAACTAATAAATAATTGATTAAATTATACCAATACTCTTAAGTTTTACATTACATAATTTTAATCAGATCCTCTTGCAACACAATACTACACAATTTAAAAATTTAAAATGCTAGCGCCATTACCGGTAGTTTGTTTGTATTATCAATCTGATTATAATCATTTGAACTTTTTATTTCCGTCTATCGTGCAGATTAAATAGACTCAGCTTAACTAAACTCAATTGACACAGTTACTTCGCTAATCAATTATAAATATTTTGTCATTAAATGCATTCAGAAAAATAAACTAAATAATATTTTCGTAAACTAGCTATAATGATTAGACATTATATAATACTAATATAGAATATTTTAACTTATAAATTCACTTTAATACAACCACGAAGGCGTTATGACAATTAAAACTAAAAAATTTCTGAAAATCTTAAGCATTAATTATAACCATTTCTCTGAATAATACTATCTCTGTTTATTACCCATGCGGTTACAATACCATCCAAAAACACTCAATATTTATCTCATACATTATTTGGACCCAATATACTCTCTACATACGGTTATACAGCATCAGATGTAGATTCGCCGTCTCTGTTTTCAAGATTGCAATCTGCGCACGAAGCTGAAGATTCTCCTCAGCCAGTAACGAAGCCCTTGATGCTATCTGCTCCTCCTTCGCTCTACGACTGTCTCTCGATCTCTTCGCAGCCTCGTTGTTCTTGCGTCGTCTCTCCCAGTAAGCGTCATCCTTGTCACCTCCTCCGCTGCTTGCAGACAACCTATCACTGCTCGTTTGCCCCATGCACCATCTAGCCTCGATGGCTCGTCTCAACTCCAGAGCAGTCTGACTCTGTTCAGGAGAGTACGAAGACAACCGACTATCCTCAGAACTGGTTTGATCATTGCCAATCACCGACTGCCGAGTTATGGCAATCTGTTGCGAGTTGTATGCGTTAAAGTTTGCGTTATTCGTTTGTTTTGGCGAGCTGTTCATAATCGATCCATTAGCATTAAAACCAGCGTCGTTACGAATATGGCCATTCGTGTTCATCATCATCTTGTTTTCGTTATGCATTTGCTGTCTGTTACTTTGTCCAATATCGATATTGATTTTCTCGTGGTTTTCATCAAGATGACGCTTAACTCCAGAATGCTGGGATGATATTTGATACTGATTTGAAGATGTTATGTAAGATCGACTGGGAACTGTAGATGACTGATTTTCAAAAGGCATCGTGTTGTTGTTATTGTTCGAAGCAACTTTATATCCATTGTCTAAAATAGTGCAACCCAATTCTGGAGACTCTGTTGGAGTCAGTATGGGAGCATGACGTTGAGCGATGACGTCACGCTGGGAAACGACGTTAACGTTGCCTTTATCGATGACATTGCGTTGAGCGATTACGTCGCGTTGAGCGATAAATTCGAATTGACGTTGACTGATGACATCACGTTGACCGATGACGTCACGTTGAGCAACGCTTTCACGCTGCGTTACGTCCCGTTGAGCTACGATGTCACGTTTTACAATAATATCACGTTTTGATGACTCTTCCTTGCACCTCCGCTTCCAATTCGCCTTCTGAATCATCTCAATATAATTCTCAAACGCCGCCTGTTTTAAAATCGCCGCATTTTCATCGTGAATTCCCTTCCTTTCCATTTCAAGTATTTCCATTAAATATTCCCTGCCTGCATTGGCCAACTGCTGTTCTTCCATCGTTGATTTTTCGTCATTTTTGTCAGAATTTCCTTCCACAGATCTCGCTGCTAGTGATGAGCTTACATGATGCAAGGGACTGGTGTTCATAGGGTCAGGACTGAGAGGCGACGAGGGGGGTGATATGGGCTCGACTTGTACCGCGCCGCGTTCAGACTGAAGGGGACGGTAAGGTTTCTCTGATCGACAAGGGGCTGCTGCTAGTTTTCTGTTCACCCACGATACACCAGTATCGTGTCTGGGATCTAATCTTTTCTGATCGATGAGATTGCACGTGTTGGATTTTCCAGGTTCGTATCTTATCAACTGAACAGATTGATCAGTTTCTTCGCTCGCAGCAGATAAATCAAGAACTTTTTCACATCTTATTGCGCTCATTCTTTTCTCAATGCGTATCATTGAGTTTTTTATGGAAATAACGAACGAGCAAAATTTAATACAAACCTAGGCCAGGAGTAAGAATTCAATAAGAGAAATCAAATCTGAAATAGTATTTATTCATGACATGAATCAATAAAATCAAAAAGAAATGTTAAATCAAGTCAATACACGCTGCAAGCGAATATAGTAAATAAAATCTATATAGACTAATAATATATTTAAAATAAACCAAATATTAAATAAGAGATCAGAGATAAATGACAATAGAGCGAGTAAAACTCAAGGCAAAAGAGATCGTTTATAATCAGAAGTCAGTTTCAGTGAAGTTCACTCAAAGTTGCAAATAAATGATATCAGAAAACCAAATTAATTAAATAATATCATCACTTTTTTAATAGCATGGTTACTCGTGTAAAATTATTTTCATCAATTATTAACACTCTCATAATAACTAATTACGATTTTAAAATAATTTTTATGATAAAAAAGCTGATATACTATCACGAGATATATTCTCTTCTCTCTATACGTTTTATACTACTAAGATACATCAGAAATTTAACTATAAAACTTTAAACTGATTTCGAAATTTTCAATTACGTTCTCGATCATGTCACGTTACATTTCTGTTTACATAAAATACCGAAGGACTAATGTAGAACAGAGAGATCAAGGCTTATTATTTTTGTAAAGTTTCCGTTAAACAACAATATGCAAACTCATCTAACAGGACAGGATCATAAGTCTATAAACAAATTATATAACTGTTTGGTGGCATTACTATATATTTTAATAAAGACATTTTATAAAAAAAATCTCTCACTTATAATATTTATCACTTTGCTTTCCCAGATTAAAGACTAAATACACATCGCCATGATTATTTTTTATTTTGTCTAAATTTCATAAATCAACTTAACAATATTAAACTATTGATTTTCTATACACTTGTTATTATGAAAATCGGCGAATTTTTTATTGCAACACTTTTAATTAACTTGTTGAATTAGCAACCTTTAAATAAATAAACTCATCGGCAGGTATACGCAACCAAATATTATTGAACAATAAAGTGAGATAACTTAAGAAATTGTCAAAATTTGTAAACTCTGAAAATCAGCAACTTTAACTGTCAAAATGAAGTTTAACACCAATAATAATTATCGGTTTTACAGTTGAGTTGCTGACCACGATCTAACAATTTATACCCTTGATATCCTCGATCTATTTTGTTAGTGAGGATAATTTTAAGAGTCTTCAAGATCCGCACCCTATCCGAAAGTTGAGACCCCCGTTAATCTATGAAATTATTATTGGATAATGTTACTTACCCGAAACAGTACATGTTACGTTTTCCACGTTATGTAGAGATACAGTCAGATCTCCTTTGAGGTTGTACTCTTCAAAGCCTGGACAACTGGGCCACTAGTAGGCCACGCTTGTCAGCTGGTTACGCAAAGGACGCAGCTGAGCCACGTCGGTAGCAGAAATTACGGACAGATAAACGCGGCCAATGATCAGCAGCTCAAATAGTTCGATAAGCCTTGCGAAAAAACCCTTTAACCGCAAGCCGCAATGCAGAATTTTACTTTAAACTGGTAGGGAAAGTTGCTCACATTTGTATTTATTTATGCATTTGAGATTTTTTAAATTATTATGTTTTATTTGTTTAAGCTAAATTTAGTTTTTGTAATGGAATAATGGAACGTTGATATACTTCAAAGTCCAAAGTGTAATGTTGGATTATATGTAGGCCTACTAATAACAATGCAATAATGACGCAATGTACTTAAATCATTATAGTTTTAAAGCTAAACATCAATTATCTGAATTTTAGTTAATATAGTTATAAATATGTACATAAATTGAATTGCTAATATGCAAATGATTAATTAACATATAATTAGAATTTATTGAATACAATTATTATACATCAACAGCGCATTCACAATCTTTATTTTTAATAGTATTTATTCTACAATAATTATTCTACAATAATTATTCTACAAAGGCTACTCATCCAAAACATTATATACAACTTTCTAAAAATATAATGCAACTTGCATGCAATTATCTTATATCAGTTTGATATTAAATTGCATAGATTAGATGCACTATTCGGTTACAATCTAATATTTACACGGTCAGTTTAAAAGCATTGAAAGACTTGATTATGAACTCTTACCAGTGATGCGATGCAACGAGTTTGTTGTTAATCGCTGTGAACTATGTCTGACCTGGACCAAAACTCTATTTCCAAGCCTCTCTACGCCTCCCACTTCTAAATCCGGAACATTGTGGCCCAGCGGCCCGTGGGCAATAAATTAAATGTTTTATGCAGCCAGTAACCTATAAATTAATGGACATTAGACTGTCTGCAAAAATTTATTATTATTTAATTGATTATTGTCGCCCACTGTTTGTTCAACATATTTGTAAATTTGCGGTTGAATTTTCAATATCATTTAAATAGAATATAGTTTGGCGTAATCTATGAAAACGGCTCCGACAAATCAATCCATATTATTCTTGCGAGGGTTAGGGTTGAGAACTTGAGATAATGAGATTAGAATTTGGATTAGCGTTATGATTGACATCATGGTTAGTGCTAGCTTTAATATTAAGTGTAGGGTTAAGTCTAGCGTTTTGTTAGGGTATATCTTAACTTCGTTATATGAAAAACGTTAAGCCTATATCCGATATATTTATTTTATTTTGGTCTACTGATTCAAAGTTCATTATTTGAATCAATGAATAAGAAATGTATTATTTCATTGCTATTTCACTTAAAAGAGACCTACGGTACTTATTTTATTGATACATGACTCTGTAGTATAAGATATCAAAAGGACAGGGCGGGTAGAATTGATATTGACCATATATCCATAAGAGGGCGAAAAGAAAATTATGAGAAAAAAAGACACCCGGTTAATATTCTGTTTTGATTAAAACATCATTTCTCTTTAACATTTTGCTTGTATCTTTTTTAATTTGTTAAATAAAGTCTTCCGAATTTTCTGTATTTTAGCCATTCGAGAATGAAAATAACTAAGAAATAAAATGATCGTTAACTGTATGCAAAATTTAAGCGGCATGTTATTGAATTAAGATGTTCACAAGTTCAGAGATTCTACCTCTTTGTCAAGAAAGTTTTGACATCGTCGCTGTCATCGCGATCTTATCAGTGTTGACCAGTGCACGTAAAATATTGCTTTATTAACAAAAATAGATTACACAATCAGTTATCTTTGAAAGAAATATTTGTTCATGTATAAACATATTATTCTATGTTCTGTGCAACATCTTCTGACAAAACACATCTGCATCTAACATTGCGCACTAATGATCCAAACGGCTTTATATTTTTGATCGGACGACATAGCCCGCGGTTACCATTATTATTCTCAATGAGACGATGTATTAAATTAAGCCACTGTGACGCCGCTATTATGTCTCACACTCTCTACAATAAAAGACGATGAGCGGCGTCTGATTTAATCATTTCGAATAAAACGATATGATGTGATAACGGCTCTTTGTTGGACTCCACAACGATTCGGCTGAGTGATCTACTCAGTTCGTAGAAATATATATCCAAGTTCATAGGGGCGATGTTTCAATTGTAGCTGGCTGTCGCAATCGTATAATCGTGTTTGTTTATCGAGCCGTGCCGAGCGTTTTAGATAGAAACGACCCGACCAACGGATAACGGAGGATATAAAAAGGACCAAGGAGCAAACTTTAGTCCAGGCAATGTGTGGCCCAAAACAGTAAAAGTCTGTTGTAGGCGGATTAGTGGCCTTCTTATCAGACCGTTATTATTAACGACTACTGTAATGGTCAGAGTACGTAACGAAACGTTTTGCTTATATCCAGGCCATTAAAAGTTATACAGCTCCGTAGAGACAATAAAGTCAATTTGATAGCGCGCTTTAAAGAGAAATTAAGCTAGTAATAAATCGCAAATAATAGTTGAAAGATTACAGTTGATAATTTCGCAGATGTTGTGAACTAACTAGTCAGTGTATATGAAATGATTTGATAGTAGTAAAATTTCAATTGAAAAAAAATAATTACTCGAAACTAATCAACTGCTGAGCAGTTGTGAAGTTTTACTAAATTGTTCACGTTTAGTATATATTACAGTTTGGTACAATGATATTGTTTAGTCAAGCCGGAAGCGATATAATTAGAGACAAAAATGTTTATCCAAGTGCTACTTTAAATGCAACCTGCACAACTGCTGGACAGAGGCGGATACAAGAAAAAATTATGGAAGTCAAAAAATACATGACAATTAATATAACTTCCAGCGAAACTGATGGCCTTTTGCTGGTTTTTATGATTTTATCGTAATTTTCTATCGCTGGTATACTTCAGCGAATCTTCTATTCTGGTAATTCAGCAGAGATCAAGATTTAAAGATGTATTATTTGTTAACAGCAAAAAATGTATGAAAATTGGGGGAGGGACCGATCACCCTAATCCAACGATTATATTTGCCTCAGGCGCTATAATGGATAACTGTATAGAGAAAGGATGAAGATCTCAAATTAGGATATGCGCATCTCAAGGATCGCATGAGATAAACTTATTTTTTTTGTTTAGTCAATAGATTTATTTTGGCAGTGATAATGGTTTGAATTTTAAATTTGAATACGATAGTTGAACGTTTTTAGCTTTTGTAGTTTCCACTTTTACTGTAAGATATTATTTATAAGTCAGCGGCGTTATTATCTAACCATGTGTCCCACAGCAAGTTCATTAATGTGCCCCTCATTTTTTCCAGGGGGATAAAAATTTTCACTAAAACATTAGGTTTAGATGAACACATTTTAGATTAAAAACTGCTTTTAAATTACAACTTCTTAATACTTTCACGCTCCGAAATTATTTTATTCTCGACCGAATCAGACCCCCCAAACACTTTCGGGCTCTGCTTTTAATACTACAAAATGCGACGAGAAACCTGATCAAATTTGTCATAAAATAAAATAATTGTGTGGTTAAGAAAGGCTTTATAAAAATAAATTAAAATCGCAGATTATAAATTGCAATATAAGTCTTTATGATTATAGCATTGATCATCATTGCGACAAAACAAAGTAATAAACTTTGAATGACTCAAATATTCACACACGCTCTACTATTGCCGATAAGCTAATCTAAACACACTGCAGACCTTGATAATTCATCTATAAAATCAAATGACTAAAAGGTCGAATTGAACTTTCTGTGGCTTTGTTGATAAGTAACTGTTATGATGAGATTATAGTAGTTCTGGTATACACATGAAGTTTGAGCCTGCTCAATAATATGTTCTAAATTGTAAACAATGTTTATCTTATCAATAATTATAGACAAATCGTGTATACGACTCATCATTACTTATAAAATATGATCGGCTGTTTTATCAAAGAAAGTAATTGTCAATTTCGATACTTTGAAGTTTCAATAAAAGTATGTAATAATGTAAGAAACATTTCAATTCAAATTGAGAGTAGGCCTACCAATTTTAATTCCGACAAAAAATATTTTTATAAACTCGAGCTAAACTTAATTCTTAAAGGGAAAAATGTAACTAGGTTGTGTTGCACAATCCAATTCATTTAATTTACTTTACAAATTTTAAAATTTATGAAATGCAAAGTTGCCAACATTAAATAACAAATAAATGAACCAAAAGTACATTTATTAATAATATAAAGCTCTGTACCTTGCTAAAACTCTGTGCCTTGCTTTTAACCGTTAAAAACTTTGCAGTGCCCATGAATATAATCAAATAACATGCAATTATTAATTTTTACAAATTGTTCAGCAATTATTATTTTTTACAAGTTGTTCAATAAAATTCAGTGATATTAGAGTAACAGAAATACGCTAAGAAATTTATTGCAAACTATTCAAAGATTTGCATCCAGATTCCGAACAATAATCAATAACGGAACGAAATTCTGCAGCAGGTTTTCTAAATAGTTCATTGTTAAATATTATCCCAGTTCCAATATCGCACGCACTCGACGTTGCGTGTTTCCACAGGCTTCAATCTGACTCAATCATAAGACCTCCCTCCCCCTCCCTTTCCTCCCTCCCTCCTTTACCCACCACTTGACCGCGACCCCTGGCCTACTTGGTGCAGCGTGTTGTAGGCCTATGCCGCAATGATTGCCTCACATGCCGTTATTGCCTTGATCGTGCTCGTGAATTATGAAGTAGATAACTAGGCCTCGGTAGCTGCTTTCAACGGGTCTACATAGTGCGATATTACCGTAAGTCGCGTCTGTACACGTCGTGCTTATGCTCTACGTGTATGATACGATCCGCGAATAGCGTTTTAATGTAGGACCAACGTTCATAAAATTACAGTCGATTTTCTGTTCGCAATGATGTGTAAAATAATTTCTGAACGAGCCATGAATAGTGTTTTTATTGTCCTTCGACTGCTTCCTGTTTTAAGAAACCGAGTAGTTACTGAATCCTTCATAAATCTACACTGTATCAGTTGAAATACTAATAACGGTATATTTAGCCAGATAGTTATGTTATGTTATGTGCAAATGTCATGTAGTGATTTTTCCACGATGCTCTTTACAGTTACCAAAAGGAAATTGTAGGTTGTTTCTGTCAACATGTAGTCATTTCGAGCCAGTTCGTTGAATCAATTTTAAAGTCGTTTCGTGCCATGAATTTCAAATTTGGTCCAGGGTTTTTTTGTCAATTGTTCTCTTTTCAAACCAGTTTGATCCATCATGTAATAAATGAGTAAATATTACAATTTTAAAATAGATATTCTATTAAAAATAATAATTTTTATTAATTTTATTAAAAATAATATTTATTTAAATTATTTTAAGTCTAGCCTATTTAGAAAATGTATATTGCCTGACATTCGTAATAAACATAGCCGATCAAAATATAAATTCAAATTTAAGTTTAAATTCTTTAAATCAATATTTAAATTTATAATTAATTTCTGCATTTTGCAGAAATTCGCATTAATTTCTCTGTTAAAAACATCACCTGCATTAGAAAATTATCTTAAAATATATTATGCCACATGTTAAATAACTATCAAAATGTTTTTAAGTTTATAATAATATTCGTTTCATTATTATATAATAAGACGTACTATGAGGGAACCGAACCACTTTGACCAACATTTACAATTCAGTATATCAGTGATATCACCCTGGGCCTAACTTGCAATTCAGCGGCCGAACTGACTGTAAAACAGATAGAGTTAACTGGTCCGAAATTGACCACGAGTTAATATAACCTTTGGAATTGAATATAAAATTGAAGGTCAATGTATCATTTAATTTTTGATTTAGCTAAAACACATTCAAACTGTTTAATGTCGACACCAGTTGTGCTAAATATGAATTGGGGAAATTCTCATCCGTTAGCGTTAGTTTCAATACCATTCTTTCCAATGTAGACAGGATATAGTGCGAGAAAGTTTTATCAATCTGTGAACCAATAGGAATTGCTCATCGTTATCACGTGATGATGTAGTATACACGTGATCAACTAACTATTAACACGAACATTTTCAATTTATGATTAACACTTTTAACTGTAAAAATTATTTTGTTTATTATTTCATTGTTTACTATTATTTTGCTTAATATTATAAGTTAAAAACAGATACACTGATCAACTTTAATCAATAATATCTGAGACAGATTTCTGGAAGTTGCGTAGACTGTAATATAAATCAAATATCTAACTTAGACAACTTCTTAACATAACTTTGCACTGGTGACTGGCCGATACTTGTAGGTCAATCATTTCTCGTTCACGAGACCGATATAAATAGAATTTACATAATCTGATAATCGTCAAGGGCCGGAGTAAATATAAACTGTAAATAAAGTTGGCATTACAAGTCGGGATGAGGTTAAAAATCTAACTTGAAAGCATAGTCAAACACGCGTAAAGCAGACTAAAAAGTGGAGCTATTATCTACTTAGATGTCTATTTAATATTAGGATAATAAGATCCAAATTCTAAGGTTGCTCCGTGGGAAGGGAGAATCAACAAACCGTGTAGAATGATGTTCTACTATTTAATCAAACATTATAAATTGAAACTTGTTTTTTATCAAATAAAAAATTAATGTAATAAACATTTTACAAAATTCAAATTTTCCAAATACTCTGAAGTAAGTTTATCCCTTTGGGCTGATCCAGACATTTTAATGTCAAGTACTGTTTGACGATTTGAATATCGTAACATTTAAACTTTAATTTTCACGGATGAGAAGAGTTTTAAAATCATTCGAAAGATGGATGCATAGGCTGAACTGAATTTATGTATAAAGTGTGTTTCGTTACGGGTATACAATTCACCCTAATGACGCTAAATTTCATTTTGATTAAAATGCAATAGTGTAGTTCAATTTTAGTTTTTATTAAAGTTAGATAAATATATCTAAGTCTATTTTGCTAAGTGCAAAAGATATAAAATATAAATCAGGTAAAATAGCTATTATGCAAAAAATTCAAGACAAATTGTCACACCTCAGAAATTTAAAATACTTAAACAAAATTAATTACTGAACATAAAAATAAGGGAATTTAGTTAATTTAGTATAGTTAGTAAAATGTGAAATTATCACATGACTCGTGTCACGCCTTAAATTCTTTCTCTGATCTTTGGTTAACTCGCTGATTTCTCGTTCTTTTGATTCTGGAGATTTCGTTTCGTTTTCGGTATAATTTATACATACTTGATATAATTGCTCTAACCCTACATAATTGGTTAAATTGCTTTTTCGTCGCATCCTTAAACAATATTTGTACTTAAAATGTTGTTCTTGTTGTCTAAGTAAGTATATCATTGTTTTTCATCAAATTCAGTGCGTATATGAATACGAATAAACTGAATATTAAATATTAACGGTTGTGCTTGAGAGCGCATAATATTCAAAATAATATGCATAATAATTTATTTTCGATTAAGCTAGAAGTAATTCACTAATAAAGATTGCAGTTTAATTTCTTTTATGCTGAAATTGTATACATGTATACTATACAATTTATATATTGCATATTGAGTGATTATTTTTACAAACGATGTTGAAAAGATGCAATATTCTGTTGCACTGCACTGCAGTTCTTTATTCCAGAACTTTGCTCGGTATTATTGCTTCATTTCTATTACATTGCTTCATTCCTGGTTTAGATTATAGCTCCACCACTTGACATTAGATCGCTTCGGCACTTGACAGAAAATCGTGACTGTTACTCTCTGCGGATATCGCTTGCAGTTTCATTGATTAATCAACCTTTACGCTTACAATTGTTATAAACAGAAACAATACAAGCTGCTCATTTTTCTGTTTGTCACGTTGTATTGACGTATTGATTGACATTATCCTTTTCGTGTTTGTTGAATTATAGTCAAAATTTGAGCGAGGAAAAGCTGCCGAGCTTTCTGCATAGAAAAGAAAATGTAATGTCTTTAACGAATTGTTTTTAATATTTGTCAAGACACAATTACTAAATTATAATAGGCCCACTTACCAAGAAACCAAGGAATATTACAATATTACAATATTGATTAACCTTTAGAATATCTTATTTTAGGACTTATAAAGACAGAATATGATTTAATATTCGCAAAGACTAATTACTATCGGCAGCATACGAATCGTTTGATACAATCAGTAACAATTACTAATGTGGTATTAATGTATATGAAAAAATAATAATTGTCTATTTTGGTAACAGTTTCACAAAAAATATAAACTGATATTGAATTTTATATTTTCGAATACTAAAAATCGAAACTACTGCTTCTATTTCAAACTACTGTTGTCGCATGATATACGACAAAGTGCTATATGATCTAATATCTCATCACTAAACAGTATTGATTGAATATTTCTATTTTATACATCTGTTACCGTTATACCATCTTGTCTTCTTTCTCCATCTCATTACTGAAAGTGCTGCACAAACTATCTCTCATCCAGCTAGCCAAGGTCACTCCACGCGGACCAGGGCCTAGTGTCACAAACATAAGCAGGTCCGCTCACAAGATATTGACCCAAAATGATCGCCTGGCCGCCGCCGGGTCGTCCTAGCCTTCATGCGGCTGCTGCTGCTGAAGAGGAGGACAGCTTTTTTCCAATCTACTGATAATATTATTCTAGCTATTTCGGCCAGCAAACCAAATGCTGTGTAAATTTCTAGATATTATAATAAACGAGTGTATTTACAATGTGTGATCAATTTAAAATTGCAGTTAAGAAGAACTTAACAATCCTATTCAACTCTTGCTTTAAATATTGGAATGATACGAGTTGATATGTGCTGCTGAATTTTATTTTTAAACATTTAACTTTTAACTCAAACTATAGTTATGATCTAACCTTATTCGACAAAATCTTTCGATTTTTTTGCATTAATCGATAATTATTCTAGAATTGATCTCTAATAGAATAATTATAGATGTCTTCAGAATGGATCGAGCGTATCGTCTGCTGCTTTAGACTCTCTTCCTGTCTCTTGTCGCGTACTTACCGTTGAAGCCGATTTGCTGCCGGATATGAGCTTTGTCTTAGCAAAGCTGCATCGGTATTTGTTCCCCGAGTCGGTCACAGTAATCCCACAGCTACAGTTGTAGCTATAATCCGCAACAGTGTTTAGACAAGGAAGGATTTGATATTTAGCATAGAATTACTATTGATGTCGACAACTAATCATCTGATATATTTAACGTGGAAGAGCATTAAGTAGTATTTTTAAGAAAGAAATAATGTGTATTATTTAGAGTAATAATTTTAATTTTTTGCGCGATAATTAAATAAATCACCATAGAAGGAAATAAAAGGTATTTGTATCATGTTTTGTATAATTTGTTGGGATATTAGATAATTGTGCATTATTCTGTATGTAGATAGATCTTAGGTGAGATTTTTATTAAAAGTAGCCTAATTATAATTAATTATAAAAGTAATTATAGATCATTGAATTTATAGTGCTATACTTTTTTTCTTAAAACAAAAATTAAAAAAAAACAGAATGATTATGTACATGGCTCGTAACTGCGACGTCTCATGTTCGAGTCTCGATGCGAATCACATTGGTGTCAAAAGCGAGGAAAAAGGGCGGAGGGGGGGGGGCAGATATTGATCGATAAAGACTACCGACATTTATAAAATGAAGTAGGGCCAATGTGAAAATTTGAATTCTTCTTGATACTTTCTAGTGATGCAAAGAGTCATTATCTGTATGTGATCCACAGAAATACTATAGTGATGCAATCTTACAATCATTAATGGTGTAAAATAATTAAATCTTTTAGCCCCAGTTGTCTCCACCATATCGAATATTTCTTTGTGCCCCGCCCCCTTCTCTAAATTTGATCTCGGCACAACTAGCTAATGTAACTCATTGCATATTTTAATAGACTGGCAAAATTTAATTTAAGATATAAAATTTTACTTAGGATCTTTTAAGTATTTTTCAGAAGAATTAGTACTATTATTATAGGCATTATATTTAGCTAACTTATCGTTATGATCATTATAAATAATTAATAATATAATATATAACCTAATATAAAGCAGGATTTATATAAATAATACAATAAAGCGCTTTATATTTGTGCACAATATTCGCAACAGAAAAGCTACGTCACAGCAATCGCAAAAGACTTTAAATTTTTTTAGTTAAAAACAATTTATTGTAATATTGTCATTATAATAAGCAAGCACATTTTTCTGTTGTGTTAAAAATACATGGACGAGCAATTAAAGTCCACTGAATATGAAAAGTTGCTGTTAAAACGACTTATGTTCGAGTCCCGTAGATAAAGAAATTGAGATTAATTATTAAAGTCAAATCACTCTGAATAAAATAAGATTCAGTCAACATGTATACAATATATAGTAAATTTCTACGATATTATTATAACATCGTCTTTGACGATTTTTTTGTAATTTTTCATGTTTACTCTCAAGTCCATTAGCTAAACCTTCTTATAAACCTCCTTATTTCAGATTGCGACTTATAATCATAATTTTGTATAATTAAAAGTCGCCTGAAACTTATAATCATAATTTTATATAATTAAAAGTTGCTTGAAACTTATAATCATAATATTTTTATAATTAAAAGTCGCTTGAAACTTCGACTTGTTAGTCATTATAATGAAAATCTGAAATTATAACGTTGGAAACTTTAACAAATCGTAACACATTAATGAAATAAAAATTAATCAATTAATTTCACATAAATCATCAACGCAACTTGCTAACTGCAACTAGCGCGTTCTTTAATTATTGCAAACGTAACGAAATCCAGTAACTGAACGATCACTCATGCTTGATCCCTCTGGGACCCTTAGTATCCCTAGCTTCGCCCGTCTGACTTTGAGATGAATAATTAAATCTTACCATCTCTGCGTTTGAGCTGCGAATAGCACAACTGAGTTCGGAGATTTCGAGGCAAATGACGCGCTGGGGAATAATCGCTAATTTGAGATTCGCTTAGCGGAGAACAGCTCCGTGTTTATGTTTGACCCTTAAGCAAATCGGACTAGGCGCAACTGCGTAATAAATATGGACGAAATTCGTTCAATTACCCGTCAATGTGACGTCAATGCTAGCAGCCAATCGACTCGGCCGTAGATCGATATTCTTGCGCCGCGGAAGCTCGAACGCAAGA
This sequence comes from Oconnorella tubifera, assembly GCA_034700105.1. NCBI lineage: Eukaryota > Metazoa > Annelida > Clitellata > Enchytraeida > Enchytraeidae > Oconnorella > Oconnorella tubifera. Next base: position 17,575 of record JAQIXG010000775.1, read on the forward strand.
GTGTGTCCGCGAAGGTACCGAGACGCGATAGCAGCCGGAATAAAAACGCAGCAGGTTCTAGACTGATGCAGGGTAATAATACCTCCCGTAGTGCATTGAGAATCGATTGATTTGATATAATGACATGTTACGAGAAGACTGTTTAGATTATCACGAGATGGCTGTAAGGATAATGATTAATTTAAAACGACTGCGATACTGAGATGTATTTTTTTGTTGCGAAACTTGAGTCTTCAATGCTCTAACATAAGTAGAATCTTGCAGGTTTTTTTACATTCAAACAGAAGTTAGAAGAAAAAATACAGAAGCAGAATATCAGAATGAGTTGAACTTCAAGACGAATTAAAATATGGCTTTACCCTTAAAATTTAGTTAATCACTTTAAATTATTTAACAGTGTAAAAATCTATATATTCGACATAAAATGTTTTTTTTGCGCAAATTCATGCATTGAACTGGATTCAAAGAGATCGTATAATAAGAAGACTTGACTCTTAATAAAATGCTTTAAATAATTTTTGGTTAGAAATTACATGATGTGAAAATCCTACAAACAAAGCTTAAATCAAATCTGGATGCAGCGAGGAAAGTTTAGACTATGTAATATCTCTTAAAAAATAAGAATTATTCATAAATCATTGATAAATAATTATAAATATTTCGTTAGTCTCTAGGGTTTTAACCTTTTGGGCCTGTGCGTGGTTCCCTTATTTCACTATTTACTCCTAACATTAACTTTTTTATATTAATTTGCCACTACTGTGTAGCCTATACCTTGATTGTATGTAAATAAAAATGGATTCGTTTGTTCTATAATAATAGAATTTATCCATCATTATTGTTCTTTTTTGTTTAGGTTTGAATGTTCATTGCATTGGATAGTTTTTCTATCAGATTACAGCAAATGTCTCGTCTGAGAAATAAAACTACGTGCAAGTACATCTTGCATAGAACTTCTTTGTTAGTTTCTTATGGATTTAATTGGAAACAAAATGCAACAGTCGTCGAAATGCGTGCGAAAGTATTGCGAGAGGACAATTGGACATGATAGGGGAGAAAATTAATCACTAGGCTTATTACTTTACTAGAATTGAATTATAGCCTTTTAGGATCAGTAACTTTAAGGGGCTTGTAGTTCATTAATCTTAAATTACTCTAAAGCTTTAAAATGAGTTCTTAATTAAATACTAATTCACATGTTATTTTAAAATCGACTAATTCAAGAAAATTTATCTGTCCAGCTGTCTGGACTTCAAACATATGACAACGAAAATTTGTTTTTTTGATAAGCTGGATATATGAAATTATGATCGGTAAAGTATTCGTTGTAACTTCAGCATATAGGATGTTTGCAGCAATCATAAATGAGAAATAGAGGCCTCCTTTTTCTATTCATATCAGTTGTCTCTCAGGATACGTAATCAGAAAATTGCAGATGCGACAACGTAGTGGTAACCGTAAATAACAATACAAACAGCAACAGATTTCAAAACATCGAAGTACGGTTTTCATGCAATTATATAAAAGTTAACAATTTGGCACATATCGCAATAACTTATAATGCAGCTATTGCAGATAGTGCAGACTACATAAGCCCATTAGTAAAAGATATGAAATTAAACGTCATTTATTAAAGACTTTCACAAATCTCAGTACTTCAACCGTAAACTTACACAATGGATCGACTCTTCAAGTCTGTTCTCAGTATCCGTGAAATAAAATTTCGTATGGACGATGATTTTGTCGACAGATTAAGCCGTCAGCACACTGTCATCATTCTCGTCTGTTTTGGTTTTCTCGTCAGCACAAAACAGTTTGTCGGCCGCCCGATCACCTGCTGGTGCCCGGCGCAGTTCACCGACAGTCATCGCGACTACGCTGACTCGATCTGCTGGGTGAGCAACACCTACTACCTTCCGATAGACACTCTAATCCCAGAGGAAGAATTTTCCAAGCAGAAGAACCGTCAGATGATCAGTTATTATCAGTGGGTTCCATTCATAATGATGTTTCAGGGTTTGTTGGCATTTGTTCCATGCCTACTGTGGAGGTTTGTGAGTAAACGCTCTGGGATCAACATGTCTGGAGTGATGGACGCGGCACGACACTGCTCTCAGGCACACTATCTTGAAATACGTGAGAAGGCAATACGCTATATAGTAAACCAGATGGATCGATACCTACTTGCACAGAGAGAATACCGTACTGGCTGTATGGTCCGCATTAAACACGTTATCGCGAAAGTCTGCTGCATTGTTGGAGGAAAACTCTACGGAAATTATCTTATATCAGGATATATGGTTATAAAACTGCTATATTTAGCGAACGCCATAGGACAGTTGTTTCTTCTCGATGCTTTCTTACAGATTGACTACCACCTCTATGGAATTCACGTAGTCGAGAGAATGATTCTCGGCAAAGACTGGGCACACTCCGAGCGCTTCCCTCGTGTGACTGTCTGTGAGTTTGAGATTCGACACCAGTCACGTGTCCACAATTACGTCGTCCAATGCGCTCTCACGATCAATCTTTTCAATGAAAAGCTCTTCGTCTTCATTTGGTTCTGGTTCGTATTTCTAGCTCTCGCGACGGGGGTGAATGCCCTTCGCTGGTTGTTTCGTTCTCTCTACTGGCCCGGGCATGTTCAGTATGTTCGTAAACAATTAAGGGCATTTGATGCCACACAGAGAGAGGCGGGCATCCTCGCCAAATTTGCTGAAAATTATCTGAGAAGAGACGGAATGTTTATAATTAGACTTATTGGCATGAATATGGGTGAGGTTGTAGCTGGTGAGGTTATATGCGGCCTCTGGAATAATTATAGTTTAGAACGGAGGTCGATTGCCGAGAAACCTGGACGCAAAAATATTGACAAAATGCGAACGGGTGTTGTTGGACAGAGATTGGAAGTAGTCTAATTCTAGCTTTAGGTAAACTGATAAGTTTGTAGTGTTGGATTTCTTGTACAGCAATGAAATTGATTTCATAGAGAGTCGACTGTATTTATCATGTGCAATTTGTAACCTGATATTCGGGTGATAATTCTGTGGAATATAAGCGTTAGTATAAAGAAGCCTAAATTTTTATGGCTGATTAAATTTAGTAATTATTACAAGTATTTTTTCATCTAAAACGATTGTGAGTTGCCCAAACCTTGGCAATTGCAGGACACAGATAGTAGCAAAATAGTCTACGTTTGAATATTTAGAATTTAAGAAAAAGTGAGTTTTTAAGTTATCAAAAGTTTGATATCTTTATTATTTATTTTATATGATCCTCTGTATGGAGGAATTTGTCCATGTTTTTGAACTAAGACCGCATGCTATAATTACACACAAATGCTGCAAGCCACTGATATAGGCATTCAAAAATTATATTGATTATTTAATGGAAATATCTAAAATAGCAAAATTCTACTTATTATTGTATGCTATGCCTATACACTGTAGATTTATAGTATACCAAAAATCTAAACCATAGCTGAATTGTATTTCATCCTGTATATCTCGTATGTGTATAAGATTGTATAAACTGGCAACTGTGTATCATAATCCCCTGATATATGTAACAGTTTTGCTGTCAATGTGAAAGCGATTCCGCTGTTAAACATGAACACTGTCTTGTTAATGGATTTCTGTGATTGCTGTTGTTAATGGTACTTGCATGTTTGATAGCTTTTTAGCTGTTGTATATATATAAATGACTAGCGTTTGCAGCCCCTGTTTGTTGAAAGTTATCGTTTTGCAATCCTTAAGTAGTTTTATATTTGAGTGATTAATAACAAAATTTCAGTATTACTTGAAATTTGTTGAATAAAATGTTGTTGGAGTCTTTAAGACCAAATAAGGATTCTTAATGTTTATTTTCAATATTATCAAAATATAAATATTTATTTTCATTAATAGCAAAATAAGCTTACAACGTAAGTGTTATAACTTGTAGCAATTAGTATTTCTATCTTACCTCAATTTTGATCATTCGTCAACTATCACGATAAAAACTATAAGAAGATAAACTTGGTATTTTAGTCGATCGCAGCATTTAAATGGAATGACAAATATTATAATGAAGCAATAATCAAGAAATCAATTCAGTAATAATTAAAATATTAAACTGCAAAAATTTAGTAGGTCTATCGATTTTAAATATAATCTCAAAAAGGCCTGCTCTAGTAATGTTACAAATACTAAAATTAATCATATAAAATTAACTGCAATTAGCCTAACTGAAATATAACAAACTTGTATATAAAGTACTCTTTGCCAGCCCAGTGTATAATTTTTAGTTCGTGCAAGTGCAACTTGTCTAATTAACCTGAAACTTTTTACAATTAGTACACAACATATTGCACGATATGCATGCTCCGGTTATTACATGAAAATTTAATGATATGCATCCATAGCTACATAATATATGCGTAAATATGCGATAAACTTGATATTAAACTCTCTTAATGCTAACTTTTATACACGATAATACTATAGAAAAAGCATAAAAGCCTTGTGATATTTTAGTATAATTTTTATTATTAATTTATTATTATTTTGTGCTCTAAAAGGAAAAAAACTAGTAATTCTAAAAAAAATCGATAATTGAAGCTATTATATGCTTAGTATGTCTGCCATGTGCACAATGATAGTGAGGCTGAATATTAGTAAGCATTGATTTCAAATATCATATTTAATGCACAGTATCTTTCGTGGCTTTATGACGGCATATCTATGGTTAGCAACATTGATATTATCATATAATGTAATCATCAATAACTATCAGTCTTATAATAGATTCAACAGATTCATAAATAATGACTTTTAGCAAATAAAGAGAAAAAATCTCAAAAAACCTCATACAGATTTTTCATAAGTTTTTATGCAAAATAACCAGAGTAAAAAGAAAAATAATAATATATTTTATCGAAATAAGTTCAGTCATTTAAATTAACATGTGATATTAGACCATAATAGCACATATATAGTAATAGTTTTCGCTTATATGTCAAATAGGACCATGTATATCTAGTAACATATATGTTGTAATCTTTAATTACAACATTTTTAAACTTTACATGTCTGCTTCTATTCAATTAGTTTCATTGATCCTGATCCATTTGTCGTAACAGAAGCCAATGCAGTTCTATTCACTGTTGTAAAAAACAACACGCGAGTTGCATGACAATCCATCCATACTTAACCATCACGCAATGGCTCACAGTTACAGCAGACACAAGCTGCGAACAGCAAGATAATAATTCAATCAACTGTCAGATCAGTGGATGTTATTTTAAACCTACGGACCAATGCGGATCACGTGTTTGGTCAGTAATTCGTCTGACCTAACTCGTCAAAGTAATCAGCTCAGCGACAAAGTAATATAGTAACAATGAAACAGAATCTCGAACTGTATTATACCGTGGCAAGAAAACAAACAATATTATGTTTTTTCTCTCACGTTCAGTGCGAAAGCTAAGACTGAAAAGATATTTTGCTATTGGATTCATTATAATTAGATTGTTAATATGATGTTATGGACGATTGATTTTATTTCAAGTGTAAATATAACGTTATAATCTTACTAGAGAGTGCTGCAAGTCATAAACATAGTAAACCCTCACAGTAATCAAACCTGGACCAGTCGAGTTCGAGTCCGACGCTCTAACCACTAATTCTCTAATGAGCCGTATAAAGACGTATAAACACACGGCATGTGGCGAATGGGTGTTTATACGTCTGAGTCCTGATCTCAGTTTAGATGCAATGCCATTATAATATGACATTTTGAATGTAATAATGATCATAACTTATTTAAATGGTAGATGACTTAAGCAATATCTCGGAAAACACACAATTTAATGAATTAACCCATATTTCGGAAAACACACAATTTAATGAGTATACAGTTTGGTCTTTATAAGTTAAATCACACCATTTTTTAATTTCGACATTAATTAATGCATGGCATTGCATGCAGCATGAATAAAAGTAAATTTTTCAAATCAATAGGTGTATTTTTATTTCACAGATTACTTATTTCTTCCAAAAATAAAATAGATGTAGGGTTAGGGTTAAGTTTAGGGTTTGGTTAATATATTTTTACATTTTAACCAAATCTATAGAGTTATTTTCAATATATTTTTTCGATTCAAGATTTTTTGTGATAATGCACAAAGTCGTTTCATAACGATAAAAACAAATTGAAGTCGACAATAGTTCTAAACAGACGTCTGAACATACACTCTACTGCCGCATTACTGGACCTAACATTAGATTTACACAATCTATTTGACATTTCAGCCCATTCCTCGAATCGCATACTGAATCGCACCTTGATCTTTACATTTGAATTATCGTAGCCCTACGACCTGGGTTGTTAGTTTTGGCGTTTCAGAGGTGATGATGACAGGAGTGAAGCGAGAGTCGCTTCCGTTCATATTCCGCTCGGTAGCTTGTTCCAAACCGCCTGCACGTAGCTTCAATCAATCATGTTTACATTAACAGCCATTTGGCTTTACCCGCGTCCATTGCCAGACAAGAGTTGAAGAGTAGCATTAAATTTTGCGCCAGATGATGGAAGGGACAAATGGTTTTGCGGTCAATATATCTTCAAAAATAGACTCTAGAGTTTTTTCGTAATCTTTTTGATGAAACTCATAAAAAATACGATCAACACGTTTTTGATTAGAGTCGATTTGATTACTGCTCATAGAGTAAATTTGGAATCGCATAAAAATTTAGCGTTTTAATGTTAATTAAGCTACTAACAACTGATATTGTGTAATGCAATTATAATTAGAGCATGCACCTTGGAGGCATACAATAAGGATTATCCAGTTCTTTTTAATTCTCCAAATATAGTGTTATCTAGCTTTTTTGTCTTATTTAAATAATAATTTGCAAATGCTCTTATAATAATTACTTGCTACATGGACTATTATGTACACTAGTCCCCAGCTTATAGATTATTAGCCAGGTAAATATGTATATCCAGCTCATTTATTCATAGGGCTTTACTCACAGTTGTAACAATATGTTACACGTGTGCACTAATGTGTGCTCTATAGGCCTAATTGATTAAGCCATTGATTGAAAATATAATATACAAACAGATAATAATGCAATTAGAAGCACATCACAAACTATTTTCAAACAGCTAATTATTAAATGGGAGAAAGAAGCGGATCTTGGTATATTTTAACATATTCAACTAAATCTAAATGTAGTACAGATGACGAGAAATGTAAACATTACAGACCAGCAAATTGCCCTAACCCATCCCTGTAAGAATTTTTAATAAAAATAATGCTTCGGTAAAAGAAAACAGTTATTCAATAATATTACAGATAAGATTGTAACATATTAAATGTCTAGGAATTTTTAGCAGGTAATTGAATCTCAATCACTGAATAAATCTGAGATTCTTTTATTAAATCATCCAGGGGTGAAATAATTAAGTGTCTTAATTACTAAAAAAATTATGCTAGTAATGAATGATTTAAACTAATATGAAACTCATCTGTTTTCTAACAACTAATGTGAATGTTATTGTAATTAATCATAATAGGCTATTTTTCTACCCGAGCTAATATTTACAATGTTTTTGCCAATTGTCAAACTTGTTCAAATGACAAACTTGTAGATAGAGCTAATATTATATTCAATATATGTTAATATTATATTAAAAAGACGAACTATATGTTTAATATTTTGACAATTCAATATTTATAATAGCTCGAATTATTTGAATTTTTGCTGTTCAGGATTCGATATATCTACGCAAGGTTTATTCTTAAACGTATAGAGAAAAAGAGTAGGCCCTATATTATATTTTTCTATTTCATACAACAAAGTAGTAAGTACAATTATTATATATATCTCAAGCATAAATATAGAGATTTCATAGAAAGCATCTAAAATACTGTATATTGCGTCACATTTCTAGATTGTTTCGCGTTATTTCAATACTATATATAGCAGTAATACACAGCCTGACTGCAAATAATTAAGCGCTCTCTCAAATAAATCAGCATCATTAAGAGCCGGACGAATATCGCAAGTTGTTTGGTGAATTAATTACCCCGCCCCTATACATATATTGTATACTTTTTTACCATTATACGAACTGTGTCGCAGAATAATCATTATAAAAACAGAATTTGCTCTCTTTTCATAATAGTTTATGAAACATCACTTACTTTTTTCGATACAGAATTTGTCAGTGGATTAATCTAATAATAAAGCTCACGATTGTTTCACCTATCATTTATTTTTTACGCTAAAAACTAAGATGCTTTTTATATAAAGTTTAATAATGCAGATCATAGATATTTTCTCTATTTGAATAAAACTATCATTAACGCTCCAATTGTATCACCTTAGTATTATTCTAACACCAGACCTCCAGTGGCCGGCAGGCTCTTCAGTTGATATTTGCATAATGACAATAAATTTCCCGAATGCCAGTCGTGGTCGCGACAGCTGATCGGAATTTATTTGATTTCGTGACGCAAGACGCAGCGGTAAGTGACGGACGATTGACCTTTCAGCCATCTCCATATCGATTTTTATGAAATAGCTCCGAACGGAGAAGAATTGTCATCGTTTTGCCAACCCGCGATGATACTTCGTGAAATGTGTCGCAGAAATTGAAACGATGGAGAGCCATGATAAGAAGAATTGATAATAAATCGTCCATAATTTATTAAGAAGATTGTACCATTGCCATTTATTATTTAGAACAAGAATTTAAGGAGTTCAAAAAAGGACTTGAAAATATAAAATCGTATGCAATAATCATCACTAAATGTCGATAGACAATGTTAGACATACAGACGATAATACACTTTTCTTCAGCACTGTATAATATAAACAACCAAAATCATGTAAACCATGCATGCAGTGATTTCTGTCTTGCAGACCCATTCTTAATTTCGAAATAAAATATTTAAAATGTAGATGCCTACTTAAAATATGCGTTGAAAATTAGGATGGAGTTTTTAAACTGAGGTGTGAACGAACTATATGAACGCCAAACATTTGTTCAAATCATAGGTCTTCTAACTGTGACTCTGAGAATTCAGACAGAGTCTGTTGTAATAATTATTAACTGTTCATTTTGTGATCTAGTTGGATCATAATTGTGGATATTAATTACGGTTTTCGTCATCTTAATTGCCAAATATAGATTAATATATGGTTCTATGTTTAATATTATTGTCCTCGTCTATAGGATAAATATTATGGAACTTTAGCTAATATATCTAATATATAGTTGTAAAGAATAGCAGACTCTCGATTCATATATGAGCCAACGGCCAGGTCACAGTTATCATTACTTAAACTATCCCTGTGTCTCAGAATATTTGGATCGCTCTGAGCCTCATTATTCCTTGTCAACCTCGGGTCTAAGAGCTGCTCGTCGTCCGGCCGATTGACATCGCCGCGAGCACTAGGGCGATTGCCTCTAGAAATGTTCTGCGGAATGACTTCGTCTTCTGCAACTGCATCCTCAGGTGCGGGGGAATTAGAATTTGGCATAGATGAAATACCTTTACTTAAGATTGCAAAGACTTCTTCAAATGCGGCAATATCTGACAAATGGTCAGCACTATCATATCTTATATAATTCATAACTATGTTACGGATTAACCACTACAGATATAGTCTAATTTCCTGTAAAGTTGATAAGCTTTTCGTTCGCTTTTGACGAAAAGTGTCCCGTAAGTTAGCTATCCGGTAATTTAAATGGGCTTTAGTTTAGGTGTTCTGTGAGTTAGCGTGTCCCGTAAGTTACCAGCTACTTCAGTGATATGGCCGAACATTCCTGTAAATTTGCTAAGCTTTTGGATCACTTTTGAGGAAAAGTGTACAGTAAGTTAGGGTACGGTAAGTTAGTGTACGGTACGTTAGTGTACGGTAAGTTAGCGTATCGTAGGTTAAATGGGCTGTAGTTTAGGTGTCCTGTGAGTTAGCGTGTCCCGTAAGTTACCAGCTACTCAAGTGATATGGCCGAACATTCCTGTAAATTTGCTAAGCTTTTGGATTACTTTTAAGGAAAAGTGTACGGTAAGTTAGGGTACGGTAAGTTAGTGTACGGTAAGTTAGCGTACCGTAGGGTAAATGGGCTGTAGTTTAGGTGTCCTGTGAGTTAGCGTGTCC
>JAQIXG010000776.1:0-27709 GCA_034700105.1 Oconnorella tubifera
GTATAGGTATCTGTAAATTAAGCGTCATTTCTGTTTCATTTTGTTAAATTTGTTTCAGTATTTTTTTTTATTTGTTGCGGTCGACTAAGTAAAGTTATGGGATGTTTTATGCTGTTTGTTGTTTTGGTAGGTGAATAGTATGAATGTCAGATAGTAATTGATTTTAAATTTGTGAAATGATATTGTAATAACTGTTAGTAATAATGTAATATAATTAAGTGCTGCGTTGATATTAAATAACTATTGATTTAGTGATATCATTGTTATGTATTTTTTTATATACAAGTTGCAGTATATTGTTTTTTTTACAGGTTTATATATTTTTTATATAAACAAGATATTTTATTGTAATCTTTATATTACTTCTAGTATGAATTAGTTCCTCAGTTATATATGACTATGAAATACATGGTAAGTATTATACATGTTATACATGTTATACATGGTAAGTATTATTGTTATTAATTTCTTAATATATTTCATTATTCATTTCTTTTTTTTATTCAGTTATTACATGATTTAATATCACTATTTAATGCTGCTAAGTATCAAAAAAATCTTTCTTTTCTACTTATCTTATCACATTTTATATCATTTTCCGTTTAGAAACGGCCGGTAAAGATCACATTCCCCAGCAGCATTTGAATGTAGAGGGTAGGACGTTTGAAGAGCAGGTCTGGAGTCTAGAACGCGATACTTTTAAACCTTCAGGATTCACGATAGAGCGATTTACCCGTGTGCCTTATTTATGCGAGGGTGACCTTCAGTTATCTTACTATGTTCTCTATGATGCGTTGTTTCTTCTAAAAACAACTGAGAGAGAAGAATAGATGTGTAGTTTTGAAGTTATTAGGAAAGAGATTTGTTTAGAAAGTATTAAATAGAAAGTTTGAAAGTTTAGAAAGTTCGACGAAAAAGTTTAACGAAAAAAAATCGTGGGATTTTTAGTAATTTTATAATTTTACCAAAAAATTAGAGTGTGTTTTGTACTGGTATGAATAACTATACAAAGATAAGCTTATTATAATAATAAATATATTAGAAGATTCATATATTCTTGAATACATATAATATGAGTGCCTTTTAAACATTTAAATAAAAAAATTGATTATGTATATTAAAATTAGGTTAATTAAATATACTAGGCTTAATTTTTTAACAACTCTTGCTTCATGATTGTTAATATTAACTAACTTCCAAGTTGTTATGATATCGGTATTATTGGATTGTTTTTTCTTTGTTTAATCTGAAGTGGAATATTATTATGTTATTACGAATATCAGTAATCGTGCTTTGAAATGGAAAGATTTTGTATAAATGTGAGTGTTAAAATCTTGTTAATGAAGTTTAAAGTCTAGTTAAATTAAATAAATTGATTTTGGACTAATGGAAGAATTTAAGATGATTAATCTATGATCTCTTGATTTATATCTGCTAGAATTTTACTCCAGGGGGGGGGAAGATAAATATTGAAGAACATTATTTGGATTTAAAACAATCTTTTAAAAGTGACTTGTGGTTTAATTGTGGTGTAATTTTTAACATATGTTTCAACGATATTCAGCTCTTAAGGAATGATTATAACACTGCAATTATAAGATACATCTTGCTTATTCTTTACTTAACATGCTGAAACATTTTTAATAGAATTGTTATTTTTGATCAGTAAAAGTTCATAATTGAAACATCCATATTTATATATTTGTGTCGAAGATAATAGCGTGTTATCACCGCATTTCTGTCTTAAAAGATGACAATTATAATTGTAATATCTTATTGCCTTATCTGTCTTAAATGAGTAAAAATGCATTCATTGTATTTGTGCACAATAATGTGTAGCTGTTTTAGGACAATTTTTACTATGATAATTATATATGCCGGCTTACTATGATAATTTTTTAGCTATAATATAAAATTTGAAAGTTTACTGTGATGATTATTATAATTTATCGTGAAAAAACTGTTGTGCGTTTAACATGAGTGTGCTGAAAATAATAAAAATTGAAACAAGTTTCAAGTCTTGTTGCTTAAATGTTGTGTTAAAACAGAGCTGGTTGCTTTACTGGGGTGGGGGGGGATTACATCTTGAATTAGGAAAGGAGAAAAATTACACTGAGAATGTATAGATGTTAACATATTGTCATTTTGTATGCTAACATCTACACATTCTCAATGTATTTTTTTTAGTCCATTTTTTTCTCCTTCCCTAATTCAAGAGATAATTCTCCCCTCCCCCCCTATTCCCAATTATCTCTATTTTGACACTAATTGAAATTCATTACAGACTGCAATGAATTTCATTTAGTGTCAAACTATGCTAACGCAATATTCTGCTGCTCCAAAATTGATGTGTGAATTTTATGGATTAAAATTAGATTAGGGTTAGGGTAAGTCTAATACTAATTATAAATAATATGTTCACACAAACTGTTTTTAAGCCATCCCGTCTATATTTAGATTCTCTCTCGATTAGAGAATGGCAATATACATCAGGGATGGCTCTTCTTTCCATATGCTATATTTAGATTTTCTTTCACTAAATCGATTAGAGAATGGCAATATCCCGTCAAGTCCGGGTTGACCCTCCCCCCCCGTAGAATCTGATCTACTTTTAGAATTTGTTTATTTGTTTTCGATTTATTTGTTTACATTTTGCGTAAATAATAAAAAGTGTTATTTTATTATTTTTATTGCAGGAGGGCAAATATAATAATCAGTATTTGTTTCAAATTTAATAATATTTATGTATATTGTTACAATTTAAGCAATTTTATTGAAATATCGATTTAGTATGGTAGTATATATTGTACAAGGTGTTTCGCTTTCGTATAAATTAGGCCTACATATGTTTTAATGTAATATTAGACAATGGTATTAATTTGGCACTTAGTTTAAATTTAGTAAATAGATTGACACAAACTTGTGACACTAGTAATTTGAAAATAGTACTTTGACATTGGTTATTAAATTAAAGCAAGAGGGTGATATTGAAGTGACACTTAGTTGATCTTATAATTGCTCTAAGCATTAAGTTTATACGATTTGACATCTAATTGTGATATCTTATTTTGACATACTTATTGACATTGTGACATGTTTTGTTGCTCTTATTGTGGCATACTCTTAAAAATGTGTGATGCATAACATATTATCATTCTTTAATTATCTACTATTAAATAATATGTAGATCCTACAGTAATGTGGTTTAAAATTATCCCTGCATCACTGGATTCTCTCTGTGGACGATGGACTTAGAGAAATGATGGATCGACTGAATCAACAGCGTGATTCACTTCCAGAACTCACTTCTGTGCAATATCCTGATATTGATGTAGGTATTTTAATATCCTAATATCTGTTTATATGTGTAATTGTATAATGTGTATTTAGAATTATGTCTCTCTTAGCTTGTGGCCAAAAGAGATTAATAAAAATTGAAATAATGAAAGATTTATATGTTCATTAGAAAGTTTAAATAAGTTTGAGATTTGTGAGACGAAATGTTTTTTTTGTCCCTCCCCCAATCTCTGCCTCTGATTGTGTTCAATAGAATAATATAAAAGATGATATTTTTTATGATTAAGTTACTAGATTTTGTTTTGTTTATGATTAAAGCCACTAAACTTTAAGCGCAGTTGCTAAAAATGAACAGATTTAATGCATGTGATATTATTTTAATGTAAACGATTGTCCTTATGTCAAGGCTTGTGGAAAAGATGGTTGAGCGCCGGACTAGTAACCGAAGTGTCCCTGGTTCAGATCTCGTTTTGCTCACAATATGTTGTTAACTTGTTGATTCTCGTTGTCAGATTCATAATTTGACATACGTGTAATATTTTATAGTAAATATTATTGATAATATTTGATATTATTTTGTGTCATTCACAAAGTGCTTGCTTACAGTTTGTGAATTGTCCTTTGCTTTATTTTTAACTTAATATAATGCGAATTTCCCGAATTCTTAAGTATTATATCATTGATTTATTTGCTGATGTTGCGGATATTTTATCATTATAGGCTGATGTATTTGCATGCAGTTCTGATGGACGTTTTTTGATACTACCAGGGTATTTAATATTAATTATACTATTAAATTATATCTGCAGTCAATGCACTATTTTTAATAATGAATGATATTATATATAGTCACTGTTCCTTAATCATATAATGTTATTTTAAACATACAACACTTGGATCCAATCAAATAATAACATTAGCTTAGGGTTTGATATATTCTAATTTCAGTCTTTATTAAAACTCGTTTTAATACTAGTTTTAGATAAACTGGCTTTGTGGAATTGGCAATTATTTTCACTTAATTAGATTTATCCTGTCTGCTTACAAATTATTTAATAGACAAGTTTTTATCCATTGCTCTACTCAAATTTATTGTTAAAATATTCCTTACATTTAATGTATTTCTTTTCATATTGTCTTTAGTCTAAACTTATATTTTCTTTAGTTTTGTTTGAGATAATTTGTTGGTTTTTTCTTGAATTTTGCGGCAATTGTTTACATTTTATTGAATAACATTTGTCAGGTTGAATGATCTGTTACTTGTCAGTCTTGATGACCCTGTTGAGAATGTTCACTGTATTCCTCAGTGTCATTCAGATAACGTTCAACCAACCAGGGCTATTCAATGGAGTCAGCATCAAGCTTGCGTCGATGAATTTATTACCGCGGTACGATATTCAATTTTTATCGCAATTAGTTTTGATTTGTTGCTTAATGTCACATAAGCACAAAATGCTTTTTAGTGCTTATGTGACATAATGCTTAAATGTGATTCTGAATTGATATTTGTAAGCTGTTGTTATATTTAAATTCTTATATATCTGTCTTACACGCTGAAATACTTTTACATAAACTTGTAGCATAATTGTTTTTTATAGTTTGAGATATGATTTTCTTAATATTTTCAGTATTGTACTGTTGTTGTAGTGTTGTACCGTTTATAAAATTTAAAGAACTTCCTGCTCTTTAGCTTCTATAGTATTTATTCTATAATATTTATACTATATATTTATACTATTAATATTTTAGTAAAAATAAACTTTGAATTTTTGTTTTTTATTTAGAATGGCTGTAACGCTTTTAAATGGGATTTAAAATCAGAAAGCTGCGTTTTGATTGGTTCTCAGTTGAGGCACACTAAGCCCATTAGGTGTGATTTAACCTTATTCATTTTAATAATATTTTAAAGTTTACATTATCTTTGATTTTTATCTTGTGATAATTTTATTTAATTTATAATTGAAAATAATCATTATCTTAAGATAATTACATTGCTATTGTTACTGTCTAATTACATTATCTTTTTGAAGCAGTGTACAGTACACATTACTATAAATACTATAATACACTTTTAATAGTATAATACTATAATATTACTGTACCGTAATACACTTTGTTATAGCTTTAATTTGTGTTTTTAATTTTGTGTTTTAATTTAATGTCAAAGCCGTTAGAAAGTGAAATTATGAAATTATGTTTTCCAACACATTTCTTTTCAGAGATCTTGATTGGTCGGCAGTCTCACCCAATAGGATTGCTACATGCTCCGATGATTGCTCAACATTTATTTGGGATAACAGGTCTTAATATAGATTTTTGAATTGACATTATTGATGTTGTTATTGAAGATTGTCTAAAAAATTTAAATGGGTGTATACAATTTTAATTAATCTTATTTTATATCAAATTTTAAATGTTTATTACTTGGAATTTTTATGAAATTTAAAACTGAAGTATAGAATAAAGAATTCTTTAACAGCTTTAAATAATTGAATTAATGTCTTCATTTTGTATTGAATTTTTGTTATATTTGTCAGGGATCTCAAAAAGCCACAAAATATACTTGAATCTACGTGTAAGAATTTTATAATTTTTGTTCGGAATATTTTTCCAATCATTATCATTATTTCATTGCGAAGTTGATTTAGTGCATTAGTTCTTCAGTCGTCACTTGATTTTTTCTACCTATCTAAGTGCTCTATGTTGCCTTTGATTCTATCTTGTGATTATTAACTTATGTAATTGCATCATTCTCTGTGTTTTATTAGTATTTCCGTGCTGATGTGACGTTTATTAACACATTCTTATATTCTAGTAATTCCTGCCAGTATTGTAAAATGGAATAAATTGAAAGACAACGTCCTAGTCACTGTCCATGATAAGAACTTGAGACTCTGGGACCTCAGGGTAACTCATTCAGTCCTCATACTTTTTTATTTTCATCTCTCTGATTAAGACATTTAATGATTTATAAAATATCAGGCGATAAACAATTAAATTAAATATTACTCGTTATAATTTAATTTATCAACAAACAAGCTTTATTTTTTCACGCTCAATAATTGCATACGTAGAAATATTTGTCAATAAATAACTGCTTCAGAACTTCTAATAACTGTTAAATAAATAACATTCTCTGCTCGGATGTGACATTAAGTAACAATAAGTTACTTAATGTTATGTTCTGAATATTGTTAGGGGTCATTTGAGAAGCGATTAGAGCACTGAACTCGGACGGAACGTCCAGGATCCAGGTTCAAATCCCAGAAAGCTTACTATATCTCAAACTTGCTGCACCCTTATAAGATGCTTAAATTGACAGCTGTGTCTGAAACATCATTATAATACGGTAATCCATTATGTTAAACCTAATTAACTTTGATAATTGTGTTGCAGATGTCTAATCGCCCTGTGCAGTATATAGAGTCTCATAAAAGACGAGTGTTATGTGTGGATTGGTCTCCCACAAGTCAACATAGGCTTATCTCTTGTAGTCTTGATTGCACTGTCAGAGTACGTACATTCTACTGTATTGTTTTATGGTGTTTGAAAGTTATGTTATTTTGAAAGTTATGCTATTTGAGAATTATGCTTTTTGAGAGTTATGTTAATTTGAGAGTTATATTATTATTTCCAAGCTATAGTAATTCTCATGTAAAATTTAAACATAAAGATAGTCATGTGTATTATATCTCATTTTAAAGCTGAGGGACTGTACTTTCTGATTTGAAAACTATTTGAAAATAAAATACTAAGAATTTCTGTGTAGCAGAACTTGCAACGAAAAAGTTTGTAGCAGAACGGGTTTTTGTTAAAATTAGAGTATATTTATGATATTATATTAAATTTATTTCTGTATTTATTTTGAATATAATAAACCAGACTTCTAATTAAACAATTGGGTATGCTAGTTGTTATTCTTTATTTTTGGATTTGTTGCTGATTAGTTTTGGGATGACCGTGGGTCTGATATGAAAGAAGATGATGTGCTGAGATCAGTGGATAAACAGTCTTGCTTCTGGAAAGCTAAGTACACGGTGAGAATTTATTAGTATGTATATTATTTAATATTTTATAAGTATACGGTCAGAATTTATTATTATTTTTAATTCTTCAATATTTTGTTCCCTATTGAAGGTATTGTTGGTAACTTTATTTGCAAACTTTTGATTTTATTTTCTATAACATTTACTGCTTCTATAATATTTTTTGTAATTTTATCTTCAATACTGAATCTACCAACCTTGATCTAGTGATATTTGGTCTACCGATAATTGGTCTACTAGGGTTAGGGTTACGACTAGGGTTAGGGTAGATTAAATATCTGTAGCCTTAGTGTCCTAGACCAAATGTATTTGGACGAAATGTCATGGAATCCACATATTAGGAGTTGATTGATAAACTGCAAATTGATTAATAACTTTATGATGATTAAATTTAAATATTTAATATAATATTTTCAATAATATAACATTTTGCTATTGACGGCTTTAGTTTATCATCATTAATGATCTGTTGTGATTGGCTGCTTTGGAACATAAAAGATCTTGTCCATACAGTTGCAACATAAAACGTTTTACCTATACAATTTGCAACATAAAATATTTTTTGTGCATTCAAATCAAATAAATTATATCGCTAATTCTTTTTCCAATAGCCATTTGGTCATGCAGTATTGACAGTTGCTCAGTCGTCCAGTGCAGACACTAATCTCTTACTTTGGAGTCTAGATAGACCGACTACTGGGGGCAAACGCAAACAACCCATCAATGTGAGGGTAGGACACGATGTCGGTGTGCTGGAGTTTCAATGGAGAAAAATCATAGGAGGTATAACATAAAGATTTGTAATTTATAATCACACAGTATTAATTAAAGTAAAATAATGCAGTCATTACAGTATTGATAAATTGTATACTTATAATTTATAATTATACAGTAATAATTATCATAGTAAAATAATATTGTAATTGCAGTATAGAGAAATTTCTATGCTGTATAATTTTGACAGTATATATCAAATTTTAGCTGTATGACGATTTGTTTGTTAGCTAGTTTATGATTGGTTAAATGATGATGATGGTTAAAAGAAGTTTTTGTGAAAACAAATATTTATTGATTATCAGTAATTACTCAAGAGTGGTATTTTGTAGTTTTGATAAATATTTGTAAATATTGTGTTTTCTGCTTGATCTATCATCTCTTTGTTTGTTTCTCTGTCTGTCTGTTTGTCTGTCTGTTGTCTATCGGTATTGTATGGTTTGTCTGTAGACGATAATCATGCGGATCATCAGCTAGTCACGTGGTCTTGTAATAGATTGCTTCAGATCTGGACTGTTGGGCCACTTCTCAAACAGGTCTCTTACACTTTTTCTCTTCACCATTATAGTTTATATTTTAATTAAATTACATTATGATTCAGTTATTAAATTGTTAAATCCTTTCAATAGTACACAGTACTATTTCAATAGTACACAGTACTATTTCAATAGTACACAGTACTATTTCAATAGTACACAGTACTATTTCAATAGTAAACAGTTCTCATTACTGTTTATTTAAACCAAAAATTATAATCTTTATCTAATATTTTATCTCATTGTGTATTATTATTATTTTTGTACTAAATTATAACGGGTTTATATAAAAATCGCATTTATTTAAAAAATATTTTTTCCTTTTATATCCAGCATTGCGGGGACAGACCCCAGTCCTCTACTGGCCTCGTGCGAAATGCCCAGAGCTCCGCTGCTCTTTTATTTCTAGGGACCCCCGACCCCCCGCCCCCCTGTGAGGGGGGCCTGGGGGAACACACGCCCATAGCGAGTGAGGGTGCGTCTACCCCCGGTGTGCCTAGGTTGCTATTGCGAAGAGATCAGCAGCCTACGACTCTGGCTCAAGAGTTCGCTTTGCTGAATTTTGATAAAACTAAAGTTAATTTAGAAGAGGTTGGTGCGATTGAAATGGTTCTAGTTTTTAAGTGAAAAATAAAATTGTGAACTATAATTTACTTTTAACTTAGCTTCAGTAATAAAATTTTAGTATTATTATTATGATTTTATGACGTTGAAGGGAAAATTACTGTATAGTATCAAAGAAAATGCACAAATTGAATGAATTTCTGAGATTGCTGAAACTTTGTGAAAAATATATGATAGAGAAAGTTAAGTTACCTTAATAAAACGGCTGTTAAAACTATAATCTAACATTCATATGCATTAATTTAATAAGTAAACAGTATAATTATAGTCTGCTTTTAACTTAGCTTAACTAATTAATTAAAGTACAGATGTAATGTGCCAGTAATTTCACTTAACTTGATGAACAGACCAATGCTGAAAAGAATTACTGTACCGTTTCGGCCGTGCGTGATTCTCATAGAGTCAATCTAACAATGCATTTCTCTGAGGGCTATCCCAATAATGTGGCCCCTACTTTTAGATTTAATGAAGGTACAACACTGGATAAGGCTTCTCAAAGTAGACTTATTCAGGTTCTTGCTTTCTTTCATGATATTTTACAATTAATTTATATGTACTTATTTATTTTTAAAGTGTTTTCAAATTATTATTTGTATGGTAATGATTAATAAGATAATATACTGGTATTGTATTAATTGTATAATATTATATGGTTTGTATTGATTTATAAGGAGTTGGATCGCACTGCTATACAACATGTTCAACATTATAGATCTTGTGTTGAGTCTTGTTTAAGAAGACTAGTGGCAAGTCTAGAGGCTCTCGCTGAGCAGGTGATTCTTATTTTTTTTTTTCGGGTTCATAAAGCCTGTCTAATTAAAAAATTAATTTTAGCTATATACTGGTTAAAATGTGTAAGGGTTATTACGGCTATTTCATTGGACTGGAATATCATTTGATTAAAATGACATCATGGCTGCTGAACATAAAGGCATTGTACTAAACATAAAAGCATCGTGTGGTTTAAACAAGTTTTAAGAAATCTGTACATATATACGTTCCCTGGCACTGGCCATTTGTTGGCTATGTTGAATTCTCCTTGATATTGTATATTATAACATCTTCATTGCTACTGTTATGATCAAACAATCTTTCAATCATCAGGCTTGGTAGAGAAGTGGTTAGAGCACTGGATTCGAAAAGAAGGATAGTTCATGGTTCGAATCCTGGAAAGCTGATTTGGGATTTCGAATTGGCTGAGAGGGAATATTTCTTTACAGTGTTATTTAAAAACGCGGGTACAATACCTAGTTTAGAAATAAATACAAACAAAACTAATATAATAACATTTGTGCAAGCAGACAATCAGTTTTAATATTAAATTTGTTTAATTATTTAATAGTGCAGGCTAGATATAAGCAAAGGGGTTTCACCTATATAATTATTTGACTATATTTTGAATGTCAAAACTAAATGTGTTCGCTTTTTGCACTTTGATAACTGTTTTTTTTTTTTTAAAAACCCAGCATCAGTTGACACGCACTAACTCTCAATCGGATTCAGTCGGTAATTCAACGACTTCTATGGCTACTTCGGTAAAAAGAACTTCTCCTACGTTTTTAGCGACGCATTCAGCCGAGTATCTACGGAATCAACAAGTTCCCTTCCCTAGAACATCGGGCGCTAGATTCTGCGGGGCAGGCAAGTGGAATATCATCATCATTTTATTTATTTGAAACTTCAAATGTCAATATATGTCACACAACAGAACTTTTAAATAATTTCAATATTCGAGTAAATAAAAGTTTGCAAATAACCGTTAATTGTTATTTAATAAGTATTTGAGCCATCATGTAATTAGACATCAATTTAAATTAATTGTGAATTTAGCTATTGAATTCATGTAAAGAAATATAGGATATTGCTTGATTTTCTATTTGTTTATAGTTTAAGTAATAGCAAAGAAGCTTATGCCTCTTGTAACACAACATGTGGCCATTATTGCATGCACACAAGTAATCTTAAATGTGGTTAATGTTTTTTAATGTAATTTAATTAGATTAGAAACTTTTATTTCTTTATCTTGTTTTATTGCTTGTTTTTACAGGTTTTCTAGTTTGCTTCACTCGAAGAATCACAGAAGTTTATATGAGTAACAGAGTAGAACAGAAAACTGATCTTGTTGTTGAACCAACTCCAAGGTAATAGCAATGGTTGTCATTCAAATTAAAATATTTAAGTTTAATATCATTATATCCGTTTATTATATTAATTATTCCTCAGACATAGCCATTGATTTAAGCATCATAGCAGCAAGCGAGTACAGTAGTGAGCGTTCATTGGATTTGAACTTGGACCCGTTATGTTTGAGTTCGGTGCTCTAGTTACTTCGCTAATGAGTCTGGATAAATATTACATCTAAATGTTTCAAGTCATTGATGATAATATTATTATTTATTTTCATTTTCTTTGTTATTACAAAGAAAATGTTTTCATTTTATTGTTATAACAAAGACTATTAGAAATAAGTAATTGTGCATTACTAATTCAATAAGACATACATGGCGGTCAAGTATGAATAACAAATTGTGTTTAATAAAATAAAAAGTTTATTCATATTGCTCTTTCAGATTGAACATTTGACAGTGTCAAATAACTATTTTAAGAATATGATTTAAT
Source organism: Oconnorella tubifera (assembly GCA_034700105.1). Taxonomy (NCBI): domain Eukaryota; kingdom Metazoa; phylum Annelida; class Clitellata; order Enchytraeida; family Enchytraeidae; genus Oconnorella; species Oconnorella tubifera. The sequence continues at coordinate 11,897 of JAQIXG010000776.1, forward strand.
AATATATAGATTTTAATTCACCAATCACAGGGCACATAAGCAAAATATATAGAAAATCAAACTCAAAATAAAATAAATAAATGGTTATAAAATAAAATAAAATGTCATCAAGTAAATTAAATAACAGTGTGTCTAATTACAATGAGTCTACTGGTATTTTTAATTGATTTTAACTCGTCATTTTAAACATTACAGAGCAATGTCGGCTCTTCTAGATTGTTCCCAACCCAAGATCCAACCTGGTCCCCCTATTGTTTATTTTGGACTTGCCCGCAGTCTGCCGTCCAATGACGCGCCAGTAGCTTTGTCTGTCGCTGATTTCTATAAGAATCGTGATCAGAATTTACTCACACAGGTCTATATGAAGAAAGTTTTAACTTTTGTCATCGTGTTTTTACATCTGCGATATTGTCCCTCGATGGTTAAACGGACGTTAAACTTTTATTTAGATTGATTGATATAATGAATGTTTTTTGCGATAGTATTTTTATGCTAAGTGTTATAAAAGTTTTTATTCAAGCATCAAAAGTATAATTGAAAATGTTATATAAATATTTTAAAACATCGTTAATTCAATGTTTGGTCTTGCTTAGTTATATAATGAATTTTTAGTTTAATAAAAATATTTATAAAGAACTGATTAACATAAATTTAATGTATATTATGTGTTGTAAGATTTTGCGATGTTTGATTGTTTTCTTATTTGTGACTGAACATTTTTTATACATCAAATTTTTAATACGTATATTTATTAATTACCTGTACTTAGGTTCAGGTTACGTTTAACGTCTGGATTACCTTAGTATATGAATGATATCTCAGACATAGTTATCAATTTAAACACCTTATTAAAGATTGCGGCAAGTTAGAGAAATAGTGAGCCTTCCAGGATTTAAACCTGGACCTGTTGCGTCCGAATCCAACTCTCTAACCACTCCTCTAACGGGGCTTGACAATTATAGTGATGCTATTGCTGCATATAGATTTATTATGCGTTTTATGCATATATGGCATTGTACGTGTGAATGTAGGTATCGGACACACACAGACAGAGAGGCAGCCTAAGGAAATCATCACCAGAAGAGTTCGTAACTGGTCCCGTTATTATTTACGACGTTTACTGTCTGCTGCCCGTTGACAGACGACTAGCTCATGAATACTTGTAAGATCCGATTTTTGAAATAAAGATATTTCAGAATTTTTCTAGCTATTTTCTTTCTTTTTAAATACAATTTTCCAGACACACTCAGCAATTCTGGCTGAGTGCCTGAGATAGATATCGAATTTTAAATTTAATAGTTTAATTTATTGTTATTATTTATTCGCTTATTTATAAAAAATTGGATTAGTTTTTTGTTGTCAAGTTATGCATAGAATCAAATGATTAAAATGTTTAAGCTTAATTTTTCGTGCAACTCAATGGTTTAATGATTATTAAAATTGTCAGTTATTTGGTATTAATGACGTATTATTTCATACTTATAATCTTATTTTATTGCCAATTCTTAAATTGCCTTTGACACACGCTATGCTCGTGCGAGAGTCTGTTAAAAGTTACATTTAATGTCTGGATTACCATTTTAATGATGTGGAAGACGTAGCTGTCAATTTAAGCGCGTTACTAAAGGGTGCAGATAGTTAGAGAAAATAGTGAGCTAATCAGGATTTTAACCCGGACCTATCGATTTCGAATCCAACGCTCTAACACACTTCTCTAACTGGACTTGACAATAATATTATGATCAAGACTATTGTGATTATGTTAACATAGTAACACTTATCAAAATCAGTGTTACTTATGTTAACGTAAATCTTAAACCAGATAGTTATAATTTATAACATCTGAAATAATTGGCTATCTCTCCCTATTACTATCATTTTCATCATTTACTTCAATGTAGAATTGATGCGAGTAATCCGGTGAAGATGTGCAATGACAATGCTCAGATTTCACTCAGAAATAACAGGCCAGATCTTGCTCAGGTATTTCTTTCTGTATTTATTCAAACTTCAAATATTTTGTATAATTTATTAATATGTACAATGTTTATTTACTTTTGTTGTATAGAAATGTATAGTATAAAGCAGTTAGATCATAGAAGAAGCATATAAAAAAAGCTTGATCACGTAGAGTCTATATTTACATTGTTCTATGAACTTTTGCATATGTTAAAAAGTTCAGTTTAATGTCATCGATTACTGTATTATTAACGATGTCGCAGACTTAGCTGTCAATTTAGCACCAAACCTGTAACTGTCGCGTCTGAGTCCAGCATTCTAGCCGCTTCTCTAACGATCTTTAAATAGCATTAAACTTAAACTTATCTTAGATCTGGTTGATGGCAGCAGTGCAATGTAAAGCGATGCAGACAACAAACAGAGACTTGAATGAAGCGACCCCTTGGGCCCTTGTGCCATTCGGTCGCAGTCTCATTAAGTCTTGGTTGGTCTTCTTTATTAAGTAATCTTGATTTTTAGTTCAATGCGTATCAATTGACAGAATAAAATAGAATGTAATGTACTTAAACATACATAACTGCATAAAAAGCGAAGACATTGTAGTTATGTGGTTGTTAGTGCAAGGGTGCATGTAGGCTGGATGTAGATAAGTTATACACAGCAATGCCTCTTTGTTGGTACACCTAGCCAATAAGTTGTCATGCAATAAAAGTTAATGTTTTAGTTTTTTATGCAGTTTCTAAGATAATTTAAAATAATAAATAATTTTTTGAATTTTATAACGACAATATCCACCACAGTTGATTAGAAAGATGTTCTACCAACTAATAAGGTTCTCTGTGATTGGTCACTTGGCTGTATTGTTCTCTGTGATTCGTTGCTTGGCTATACTGTTTTCGACGTTGAAAGTTTCATATAATTATACGCCTTCATTCCAGACACATTGTATTCATATTTGTTTTTAATAATAAAGAAACAAATAGTTTAATGAATAATATATATTTAGCTAAAAATATATATAATTATATGATATTATATGAGTAATTGTATGTTAAATTTATATATTATTTTTTGTAATTTTTTTACACTAATGTCATTATTTCTAAGTAGGTAGCATATTAGTGTCTTCGGACATTTGTTGTCATTTTTTTCATTATGTAACGATTTTGTACATTTTATATATTTCTCTTCTGATTGAAGTTGAATTGAGTTTACTGTATGTGTGAAAAAAGATTGAAGATAAAAGACGTTATTTTTATTATTAATGAAATCTAATTTTAGTCAATCACTGCGTTATAGAAGTTGAGACTGTTCAAAGCGAAACACAATAATTGTTTACTATTATTCAAATTTTAATTGATTTAATATATAATGCTGCGATAATATCACTGAATTGGAAGCGTTATTGCATATTCAAAACGAGTTGTACATGCTAGGTTGGACCACTTCAGTCGTTTGCGTGATGTTCAAATGCTCGCAATGTTGTGTTACTTATTCTCTGACTGCAATTCTAATTCGTATAAAACGTCCTGCGCTCAGTTGCAACAAATAGCCGTGCTTCAAACGCAGCGTTCACAGCCAGCCAGTCAGTCTAGCGCTGAAGGCTGCAGTCAACATAACAATGTAAGTCAGTTGTGATTTTATAATTAATGAGCGCTTTCGATTTGGGAACAGAAATTGATTAAAAGTTTTTGTCTTCTGTATTCTCAAAGGAAATTCATTTTGATTGGCAAAAGTTTATTATTTGTTAGTTATCGCCAGTATTGTACGTTTATTTATATATATTTTGTAAAATAAAAAACATAAACTACCCTACCCTATTTGTTGTGTTTATTAATGACTCTTTTAATAAACAAAATCTCTTAATTTGAGACTTTCGTATGATATATATGAATTTTGAGTGATATATATGAAGTTTTCATTAGCAGCGGATATCCTTTGTATCAATTTAATGATATATTGGGATGTAATGCCTCTATTAGTTTTATTTCATATAGTACACTGTATACTTTTATTTCATCTACACTGTAGTACAATATATAAGTGTTTTTATCACTTGATTTTTGAAAATGTAGTTCACAACGTGTTATTAAATGACTTCTTTTGTTTTGATGTGACATTTAGCAAAATGCAAAAAAAAGCAAAGTATTGCTCATCTAGTTAGTAATTAAATGTTTACAATTAAATGTAAAATAAATACTTGTATCAAAATAAATTCTGATTTAAATCTTTGATACTAATTACTTGATGTTTATTTAGTTTCCCATAAGTATTTTAATACGACCAAGTTATGAAGTGTGGTTAGTTTGCAGTTCGTTGTAGAGCCCAGTGTTTGCACTGTGGCAGATTCTTAATAACGCAACAGTTTTGAACAATTTGAATTTTGCAGAATATATCTAATTTCACTTAGATTTCTTTGAGTCTAATTCTGATGTAGTCTAATTTTTGCTCAAGTCAGCCATTACTAGCTTCGTTTTTTATATTAACCTAAGGGACCTTTTCTTAGATCCGTTTCTAATAGTTCTAATTTGGCCGTAATTTACTATTGTCTATTCAAAATAATTTCCGGCGCAGCGGTCTTTGTTGTATTATAAAAATAAAATTTAATCCCAAATATTTAGCTGTTAAAGAAAAATAGATTTTTCTTGATAATGGAAATAAGCACGTCATACAATGAGTGTGTCAAACAATTGGGAAAATTATTTTTTTAATTTATTGGTTACCATACATTTTATAAATGTATGGTAGACACAGGAAAGCTACCATCCGTTTCATTACTAAAAAAGAAAAAAATACCCTCCCCTAAACACAATCTCTCATCCAGTCACAACAAATGATAGAGGTGGCTCTAGGTGGAAAGATATAGGTGGCTCTATATCTGAACCACACAACCATCAGTTGATGCTTATATGTAATGGTAATTATTTCCAATAAATTAAATAATAGAAAACGATATAAATTGTTCTAAAGTAGATGAACATCGGTAGAAATAAAGATGTGGCACAATTAAATTTATCACTTGTCTGTTGTACAATGAAAAAATTTAGAAAGTAAAATCATTTGTTCAGAACTGAGATGAGAATTAGAATTAGAACTGAAATTATTTTTCGGAACTGAAATTAGAATTGGAATTTATTGCTTTTTTTTGAGGACTGAAATAGATATTGAAAACTAATTAATCAGAATAGAATTCAAATTAGAACTGAAATTATTTCTAAGAACTGAATTAAACTTGGAATTAAAACTAATTTAATGGAATAGAATTACAATTAGAACTAAATTATTTTTGAGAACTGAAATTAGACTTAGAATTAAAACTAATAAATCAGAACAGAATTATGACTAGAATTGAAATTATTTTGAAAACTGATATAATCAATAGAATTACGACTAGAACTGAAATTATTTTGAAAACAGATATAATCAATAGAATTACGACTTGAACTGAAATTATTTTAAGAATTGAAATATCGCTGCTATATGCATACCTAGACTGCAGAGCTTAACGCGTTGCTTCACTCTCACGATCTGATTGTGTGTAGCGCAACCACTGCGCGCCATCGTAAGTAGTAGATCAAAGTAGCCCTACGCGCTAATCATGGCTACGACGAGAATGACATTCTGCCATTTGCAATCATCTTCTTTGTATTGCCACTTTATTATTTTTTTTACTCTTTTTATTAGCAAATTATGTAATTATTAATTGTAAGCTAATTGAAGCCTATCAAGTGTTGCTATGAAATGAATCGTTAGGATGTTATATTATACGAGTCAAATTTTGTTAAAATAAAATATTTTATAATTTTATTTAACTTCTGAAGTTCAGAAATACAATAATGATATTTTTAAGGTTTTTTGTCTTAATGCATGGATAGGAATTGAAAGATTGTAATTAAATTTTTAAAGTTAAAGTTTAATGACAGTAATCAATCAGACAGGATTTACATTTTATTAAGCAGTTGCTTGTTATATATATTTTGTAAATTGCATGTAACATAAATTCAAAAGTTTAAAAATTATTAATACTTTTATGTAGTTTTTCCTCTTATCAAAATTGACAGATTGCAGGGCAGGATGTCTTTCTTCGAATAGCCGCTCATACCTATTCGACTTATAATCTGGTCTTGGCTTCTAATTTAATTCATTTAATTCGGCTAATTAGCAACTGTTGCCTTTAATACGCATTTATGCTCATTCATATGCATTAAACTTTACAAAATCACGCTCTATTTTGTCGTGTATTCGTATTTTTTCTAGCTTTCGTGTAATTTGTCTTCTATTGTCTCTCGCGTTATTTTTCAGCTGAATTTGTTTTACCAACGAGTCAACAGGACTTGGAGTTTGGGTTCGTTTGAGTTCTGAATAATTTCTTGTGGGACGTGATAATTTTATTTCAGGTTCCGAGCGCTTATTTTGTGAATTTTAGGTGGTGTTTTTGAATTCTTTTGCATAGTTTTTCGCAAAATTTGAAGGCATATTATAGGGGGATAGAATTTAAATTGGATTGTAAAATGTTATGTGTTTTACATCACTGTAATATATTTTCAGCGATTCAGATTTGACCTTTGAAATTGTATATACAAATTATCTTTAATCTGTCCTTTGTTTTTATATGCTCATGCATTAAAATCTGTAATTTTACATCATATAAAAGTGTTAAAAAATTATGAATTGTATATAATTTATTATTAAATTATTGATATTATAAATTTCTTGATATTATAAACTTATTTGTATTATAGAAAATTTATCATCGATTTATTCTTCGTATATATTTAGTTTGATGAAGTGTATTTTTTTAATTTGCATGTTTATACAAAAAATTATATATGTGCAGGAATACTTCAGTTTCTTTCAAACTTGTCAGCTTCTAAATTTAATATATATTGTTGCATTTATTTTAGATTTTTGATAATTATTTTGGTCATTATTTATATATTGCATTGATGTTATTTTTAATTTCGATTATATAGTATGTATTCTAAATTTATACTTTGAAGGGTTGTGGTTTTTGAATTAACAGAGTTTAATAATTACATTTATATTGATATATAATTAAATTAGCTTTTTGAAAATTCTGTTCTCAATTTTGTGAATAGAATCTGTTATTTCTTATAGATGACATAATCTTTTCATAATGTTGTACTTTATTTTGATCAAAATCAGATTAATAAATAGGAACTTTTGCATTTTTTTCTTTCTTGTTTTAAAGGATTATAATACGGTGATAAATATACAGCATTTTATGAATATTATGTTTATGATCAGTCAATGGTATCATTCTTGAACGATATCAATGATTAATTTCAATAATAAATATTTTATAGATTCTATTATACATCTTTTTATCGATCCCTATCAACCTATCAATTTATGCATGTGTTTTTAAAACATAATCTTATATTCTTAATTAGAGTTTTTTGCTTGGTTTATTGCGTTGTATCGAAGCTTTTTTTAAATCTTAAATATACGTATGCATTTATTATTCTTTATTATTGTCAGCAGTATAATTTGTATCACACGATTCATCCCACTGATACATCACTGAAAGGATGGACTTACAGTAAGTATCACTGAGCTTGATTCTATTTTATTAATATGCTCATATTTTTGGAAATTTTGCCCGCTTTGCCCGCTATAGTTAAGCACTGCATGGCATAGTTCGATTGATTTAGACATTTATATCAAAACTTATAATGGCTATTGCTTAATTCCGTTATTATTTAAAATATAGTTAATATTCATTTTTTTGGATTATAGGAAATCATAATTTTTTACAGTTTTTCAGTTCATATCATTGGATGAGTTTATAATGTGTACAAATCTTGTTTTTTTTAGGTATGTTACTGCTGCATATAAATCACCAATGTATAAATAATGTAATTTATACAGTATTATAGAATATAAATTACAATGTAAAGAAATGATTAAACTGAAATCCAATTTGCTCCTTTGCATTACCTTCTTTTCGTATTGTTGAAACATTTTGCATATATTATGTACAGCACGAAAATATCAAGACTGAAGCGTATTATATATAAAATAATGAATTTGTAAAGAAATGAGGTGAAATTTTCTAGTGAAACTTTTACTAATAATTTTTCTTACAATCCTTATTGTATGAAAGATCAGTTTTATTACGATGGTTTCTTTATTTGGGTCCAGATATAATTTTTACAGTTTATGAATATTCAGGAAGGATTTACCAAGCAAGTTTAGATTGCATAAAATTTAAAATTCATTAATAATTTTTTGTTTAGTTAATTTTATCTTGAATGAAATCTGGGTATTTAGTTCTGTCTATGTGTTGAAAAAATCATCTTGTGAGAATACAGGCTACGAGTTATTATATTTATGCTGTTTTGTTGATACCGGTCTGAATTGTATTTAATCATTTAAGGCGTTTCATTGCAATGTCAAATTTAGTATTATGCCTTAGTTGTAAGATACTTTGATGTAGTTTGACTGTTGTTTAATAATTTGATTAGATCTAGTTTAGCTGTTCTTTTTGTGTCCATAGTTTTGCATGCATATTAAGTATGAAGGAGCCAGTAATGTTCTGAGCATGTTTTATTATTTATGTATTTTAATGGTCGCTATAGAGGTCATTGACCAGCTGTAGAGGTCATCGCCCCGTTATAAAGGTCATAGACCCGCTATAGAGGTCATCGACCCGCTGTAGAGATCATCGACCCTTTACAGAGGTTATTGGCCCACTAGAGATCATCGACCCGCAACAGAGGTTATTTATTGACCCGCTAAAGAGGTTATTGACCCTCTACAGAGGTCATTGACCCGCTATAGAGGTCTTTGACCCGCTATTGAGGTCACTGACCCGCTATAGAGGGAATTGACCCGCTATAAAGGTCATTGACCCGCTACAGAGGTCATTGACCCGCTACAGAGGTCATTGACCCGCTATAGAGGTCATTGACCCGTTATAGAGGTTATTGACCAGCTATAGAGGTTATTGACCAGCTATAGAGGTCATTGACCCGCTAGAGAGGTCATTGGCCCGCTAATTTTTAATTATATTATTATTATTGTTGTGTTAATTTGCTAAGTAAGTTAACGATGTATGATTATATATTTTATACTTAAATTATGTCAATTAAGAACGCTATGTTTAAGCATTGTATTCACTGTGTTGATTTAAATACAATGTTTTTACTTATTTTCAAAAATACTTCTTACATCATTCTTTTTCTGTTTTTGTTTTTATTTAAGAATTTTTTATATATAAACGATGTTCACATGATTAATATTTTATTGTATTTTAATGTAGTTTTTCATGGATACTTTATGCACACTAAATATATTCTCGAACAAATTAATAGTTCTTTATATAGTGTATGTATTTTGACTTCAGAATGGTGTAGAAAATTTACTATGTATTGACGCTGATTTTTTTTGGTATTTTCAGAAGTAGTTTAGAAGATTGGTCTGTTTTTCGTAGTGACTAACATTTAGAGAGTTTTAATTTCCATTTGTTTATTTTATGAAAAATCGTTTATTTCTGGTTATTTCAAAGCCAGACAATTTCTGATTATGGATTTTAACCTACTAAATTTGAACTTAGTTTTACTGTTTATAAAGCTTTTTCTGATCAATGCTTATAATTAGATTTGGAATGGTTAAAAATAGATTTCAGAATCGATTTTATATCGATTAAAAATTTCTACACTTTATATATCTTGGGTATGACTTTGCAATTAATTTTCTACTTTTCACGGTTTCAAAATATATTAGAATTAAGTATATTAGATTATAATTCAATATGTAAGTTAAAAAATATTCGAATTCAATAGATAAGTTAGAATTATATTAGAATTAATGCTCTGATAATGACTGATATAATCATTATTAGTATCTTTTTAATAAATTATTTAAGCATATATAAATTTGTTCTATTTTCTATATTGATGATTTATTTTTGTGTGTCACATGAATACATGATATTTTACGTTAAAATGCAGTGTGATCAGTACATGCAATAAGTAATGGAAATATTTTCGTATCAGGTAACAGATGAGTTGTAAATATATATTATGGTAAAGTTTATTTAATTTTTGTCTCAATGAAAAAATTATAATTCTGATTAAAGCTGTTAGCTAACTATATCTTATAAACATCTATCATAAGCATAATCTGTCTCGGCATATCTCAGTAACGATAATATTTGAATGTTTTGTTTAAGAAATAACTAATTTTTTAGAATTTTAGAATTTTAATTTGGTAGAATTTTAGATAGGTTGTATTTTTAACATAGATATAATTTAATTATATTTACTGTTTAAATTGTTATTAACTGGAACGTGATTGGGTGATATTCTATCGCTTGATTTTGTCTTCAATGTAATTGGTTGATATTCTATTGCTTAGTGTAAACTTAAACATGAATGGATGATATTGTAGCTGTATCAAAGATGAAGAGATCTAACAGTTGGTCTGAATCATCTTTTGATGAAATGTTTGGTCCTAGGGTCTCCCCTCAAGTCAGCGTTAATGATTCGGCTGATATCGAAGAACTAGACAGAAGCTTAGGGTTAGTCTAGGGTTAATGTTAGCTTAGGGCTTTCTAAATTAGCTAACTTTTGTCATGTTATATTAAAGCGATTGTTTCAAGTTTACTAAAACTTTGAGGAAAATCTACCAACTTTCTCTTAATTTCTGTCAAGAAAGTCTCTCAGTTAAATTTTCTAAAAGTAAATAATCATAATTTAAATTTGATAGATCGTCATCTTTAGAATCTTTCATGTCGTTTTAAACTGTAGTAGTAGCTATGATTTCTATAGAAGCTAAATTTGAGTTTACTAAATTTGGCTTTTAGGTGTATTTTATATAATCTATTGTTTCAGCTTAAAATTTTGAAAAAATGTCGAGTCTCATTATATTATGTTGTCATTACATCTTTTATATGTTTGCTTAGTTTTATCTCTGTAGTGAATTTAAAGTTCAGTGTATTTATCTGCTTGTCTATACGTCTGTGTGTCTGTTTATCAGTCTGCTGGACTCGTCGGAGGCCCAACAATATGATCGTTTCCTTGAGGTGTATGCTAATATGCTCTATCAATGGGGTTATCTGGACAAACGAGCTGAACTTCTCAAGAATCTGTCTTCCCCTGTCATTGCCTCTACTTGCATGGGTTGGTTATGATCATACTAGATATCATACAACCCCTATAATTAGGCCTTTCTGTTCCACAAAACATAGCAACATTATTTAATTGAATAATTGTAATAAATTGCTTTTGTTTTAAATTTATCAAGACATTCTGAAGGCAAGATACTTCTCTAAATGGTTATTTAGAAACTTTTGTATAAGACTTTGCTTAAACTTTTTGCTTAAATTGTTATATTTATCTGGTCTATTTGTTTTGTCATTTTCTGTGATTAACCAATTTTCATGTCATGTATTCAGTTTTTAATATTTTTGCTGGCATACTGCAACTTACATCAAGATGCTTATTTTAGCAGCTACTTCTTTAACATATTTGACAAATGTTAATCTAAACTTTATTTAAGTTCAACTGTTAATAAATAACCTGTTAAAGTTTATAATAATTTAACTGTTTATAAATTTGATATAGAAATTTTATCACTGCCCAAAAACTGTAAGAAGCGAATGATTGCTGTTAAAGACAGTTGTACTGCGCCTAAACATCGAGATGTGATTAAGTGCGTGCTTTGTCATCTTCCAGTTAAAGGTAATGTACCCATTTTATCTATATTTTGATCTAATTCCTTTTATCAGCATTTTGTATAGAATTAATATGATAGAGTACTGGGGATGATAATGACAAGAATTGCATTGACAGTTATTACTAGCGTCATAACAATTCATATACAGACTTTTGGTCTCTGACACTTACATCTACCAACATTTGGTCTACCGACATTTGGTGTTTTGCAACATTAGGTTTAGTGCTATGTTAAGGCTATTTTTAGGGTTATAAGGTTAGGTTAGGATTATTTTAAGGGTTACAGGGTATAATAACAGTCTATGGACAAATTGTTGCCAAACCATTATTACTATATTAAATCAGTTTTTTTAAAACATATTTTGAATTTATTTCATTAACATATTTTGGTAGAAATTCATGATATTTTGCGCATTTTTCCCGCATTTTATTTCATTTCGTATATCTTGCTGTAATTCAGTACATTTAGACCACGATTGCTGTAATTTGGTGCATTTTACATTCTTTTGCAAATCAGACCATATATGTGTGCGTTTAGGAATGTCAACATTTTGCTTAACTTGTGGGCACGGCGGTCACCTTCTTCATATTACATCCTGGTTCTCTATGCATAATGACTGCGCTGCAGGATGTGGCTGCTCTTGCGTTTCAAAAGGAACTCTAACGTAACAGAAATTAAAATTTTAAACAAAATAGATAGAGTACCCATGACAACTCGTCCGCAGAGATTTGGTCTATGACACTATGTCTGCCAATATTTGGTCTATTGACATTTGGTCTACTGCAACATTAGGGTTAGGTTTAGGGTTAGGTTTAGAGTTGTGGTTGAGGCTATGATTAGGGTTATGGCTAGGGTTAAGAATATTTAAGGGTTACAGTTATGGTAGATCAAATATCGGTAGACCAAATGTTGCTAGACGTAGTGTCGTAGAACAAAAGTCTGTAGATGAGTCAAAGAATCAAAGAACCGATAACACACAGCGTTGAACACTCAGTAATATGATGCTGTTGATTCTACAAAGATATCGTTTTTATTAAGTTGAGATTCAAACTTAACATCTAGGTTTATTCTTCAATGATAACAGTGATGTAGATAAAGAATTATGCGCCTTGCTAAAAAGTGCAGCAAGTCGGCAAATTAAGGAAATTTCGGTTGCGAGTTTGGTGCATTGATTTCTTGCCGTAATTGTCAAATTAACCATAGGGTTATAGAAATTATTTTCTTGTATAAGTTTTAATTGGATGTTTTGAAACTTTAGCGCTGCCATTAATATGTATAATATTGATCTGCATTAAGAATTTGCATATCAAGAATTCTGAAACTCGTCGGCTAATTATAACAGTTTTTGAAAATGTGTTTTTTATTAGATTAAAAAATATATTGAAACAGTATTGGACAGTTTTAGTTTTACTTTAACAGTTTGACGTGTCAGAAGTTATTTACTTGATAACTGTGGCTTGTTAATAGAAAATAAAGATACTAGGTTATTATACGGTTGCGAATTAGCCCAATTAAACTCGTCTGTGACATATGGATCACTTATGATTAATGAAATTATTGCATAATATATTATTACTGTTGCATGCATTTTTTATTATTTTACTGACTCACCAAATGATTTTATTAACAATTTAATGAGTTATTTGTTAAAATTATTGTTCTCTAATGAAGGGGTTAATCCGGATATTTTTGCAAAATTTCTGCCAAAATATGAAATCAAAGACATTTCCTTGATATTAAGCTTAACTTTTTTTACTTTACTAAAATAAAACTCTGCATCTCTGGTATTACATTTTTCTATGATTAGAGAGAGAGAGGACAGAAAAAACTCTGATAATCAATTGAAATCACAAAATGTTATAAATATAGTCAAATTTGGGAAAAGGTATTTATTTCCTGCTCCTTATTCTTACTGATTGTATACATATAATTGTTCGAATCCTTATCAAATGATAGAATATTTAAGTAAATCTCCTATGAAATACACTACACATCTATGTAATGTGTTGACTGAATCTTTCTTCAGAGGAATATTAGTTAAATGGAAGTAAGGGGCGGAACTTGTTTGAAAGTGGTGCCTTGCTTGTGGTGACTGGTTTGAAAGCGGTTCCTTGTAATAGATGGATTCGTGATAATTTGTATTCAGATTTTTTGTTTATGACACTTCGTCTACAGACATTTGGTTCATTGACATGTGATGAAAAGTCTGCAGTAACTCTTAACCTAACGCTAACTCTAAACCTAATTTCGCAGTAGATGACATAAAATGTAGAAATATGAAACGAATAAATCTGAAGTAGATTAAATTCGGTACACCAAATGTCAGTAGACGAATTATCCTAGATGAAAACTGTTGTTCTATAAACTATTAATTGTCATGATACCACTATAAATGCTTTATAAAATGTAATGTGAGGAATTTATTTGAAGTATAGTATTTATAGCCTATAAACTATTTCATAAAAGAATACCAATACTGTTTTTTTTTCTTAGTTCATGTTCTGATTTTACTGTCTTTATATAAGTTAATCACGGAGAATCAGATTTAATATAAATGACATAATTTGAATTGACTTGTAATACTTAATTGATTTTACTCAATTTTTAACAATAAATTTATTAAAAATAAATTAACAGTAAAAATTGATACATACAGTATTGATAACAACTCGGCGATTTTCATAAAACTGCAGACGATTCATTTTAGTTTTATTTAATTTTCAGCATCCACTATAAAATAATTCTCTTACGGTCAGTATGTCTCCGATATAACACTGACGTAAGAAAAGATTATAAACTTTTGATAACCTTTCAAAACGTTTATAAGTAGGCCTAATGAAGAACTAAATTTTCAATCGAATGACGTCATGAGAGAAAGATTATAAAATATAACCTTTAAAGGCCCAAATCTTGAAAGTAGTTTATAAGTAGGCCTAATGAAAGAATTAAACTTACAATCACATGACGTCATATAAATTGTTATATTTTCCTCCCTCTCCCCAGCCACCCTCCCCCCGTCCGTCATTTTGACGGATTACAACTAGTAAAATAATAATTATCAAATCTCATTGTCTAATCAAGCACAATCTGTACAATATATACATGCACCGGTTAATAGGCTGAATAATATATCTCTCTATCTATATATACACACATGGCACATCAATTCTAACTGAATGGCACAGTAAGATCAATTACATAACATTTCCCAGTTGAAAATTGTGTTTGGATGTGTCCTTTACATGCAACAATGTTATAGACGTGTCAAATAATCATGATTATTTGATACTGATTAGTAATAATCAGTGTCAAATAATCTTGTCTTTATAATCAAAAAAAATAATTGTAAGATATTTTACTAAATGTTGCTAAATAAGGTAAATGGAGATGATTAGTAGTAGTATTGAGCCTTTCAATTATTTCAACTTTTAAGCCAGATTAAAAAGCGGTTAAATATTCGAATAATTCTGTGAATTAACGTGAGCTGTGCTGATGAAACTGTTATTTTGAGCAGTTAAGTATTTTGATTCCATCGCAAAGGTGATTTTTCTCTCAATTTATGTTTTTTTTCCATTCTACAAGTGATTATTGTTTGATACTTAAAGGATATCCATTGCATTATTTACTTGTTAATATCTGTATACTGATATGGATATTAAAATTGTCAAATTATGATCACATTTCATTCTTCTACTGGATACACACTGTCAAATATGTAAAAGAAACATTATTCAGTCATACAACACCTTTTTGAATTATCCTTGTTATTCAATCAACTTCAGAGGCTTTTGAATCTATCATGTTTTTGAATAAGGCTTATTCAATCTTAAACTTTTCTATAAATTACAATGTCCTACAATACAACTGTAATCAGATTAGCAAATATATTATCTATTATATACAACATTCCTTTTGCTATATACAATTAGAAAGCCTACGCATTTTAATCTATATACAGTGTCCTTATGTAGTAAATACACTCCAATAATAAGACTAGTTATTGTAATTAATTATTTCAGATACTGAAAGAGGTAGCATACTCGATATACTGGATTAAATTACAATACATCAGAGACATAAGAGTTACATTAAGTTTGTAGCACAGGCAATCACAATCAGAAAATTAATATGTTCAGGGATATTTTAAATATG
>JAQIXG010000777.1:0-27697 GCA_034700105.1 Oconnorella tubifera
GTTTTACTATATTCTGAAGAAAAACTTAATCGAAATTTGTTAACTTTATAACGATTAAAAATCATTTAAATTTAATTAAACTTAAATTAAACAACCCCCCCCCCCCTGCTCATCATTGATCATCGTTCAAACATATACAAGCTGTTACAACATCTGCAGCCCTCTGCTAAACCCCTGACATGAAGAAGACATTTTAAACTTTTTGATCTCGATTACAAAACTAAACGCTCCCGCACACATTTCTTCCGCGAATATAAACAGTTTGTCTAGACAACGAAAAGCAGATCGCTTGTAAACGAGTTTGGATATTTGTTCGGCGATTTCAAGTGGCTTAATCCATGACAGACAGTATACGGATATGTTTTCTGATAGATTTATCCCTTAGGATTGAGAGCTGGCTTGTACAGATACATAACGATCGGTATAGTTTAGTTCTATAACGAATCGTTCGATTTTAGTAAGCTCAAATATGTCAAATGCAAAAAAATGCGAGAATTGAGAGTTATTCATTTCAAAAAATCGCAAGAAATTGCAGATTTTTTAAAAAGATTATTATATTGTAATAGATGAATTTTTAATACTCATATTTTAGTCATTTTTAAGTTGTTAATATCATGATTATGTAATGAAGAAAATTTTCTTATTAATTTAATCTGTTTCTGTTTTTTATCTATAGTGTGATAATACAGTAATGCGTATTACTGTATTGTCAAATACATTGTAGACAATGTATCTGTATTTATAATACAAACACAATGTATTTCATAACAGACTTATAACGTCTGTTTTTAGACTTATAATTCTTGATTTTACTCATATTTCATTTCATATATCTGTTGATAATCCAACAAAAGTCTTGTTTTGCAATTCAGTCATTAACCAATCATTAATCTTGTAGCATTACGCGCGCTCCAATCATGCGGCGAGATAAAAAAGAGATTAGTTTGCGATATTTGAGGCAAAGAATAAAGAAGAGAGCTAAATTTTAACAGGATATGTTTGTCTAATCATATAAATTGAAAATTAACGTCTAAATGTTATATCGAATACTTAATATAAGCCTATTGAACTGATACTATGGTATGAAATACTTAACATACTTGTTGAACTAAATACTAAATACTTAATACGCTTATGAATCAGATACCAAATACTTATTCTTGTTAACATTTGTAATTATTTGTCAAATCATTAAGTGTATAGATTCCGTCAAATCATTAAGTGTATAGTTCACGCGTATAGATTCCTGCATTCTCGCTTCAGTCTTTCTTGATCTCAACAACACAAACACACGCACATCATTAATCCTCGTCTCAAGTCCTGATTGATTGTAACCCTACTAACAACATAAAACAGATCTCTGCCAAAATGAAATTAACGACTGAAGTATGTTGCAAGTTGTTGAGTAATGATAAATGATATAGAGAATAAGACAGATAGAGAGAGGATAGAAAAAGACAGATAGAGAAAGATGTGGAGAGATGGAAAGACGGTTGACTGGATTAATAGCTGGAAGGGTACTGTAACAGAACTGCAGTGTTTAGTTTATTGGCCTTGACGTTTTCAAATTAATAGTCTTCTCTTAAAATTAATAGTCTTCTCAAGCTTTCAAGATGCTTCCATAAGCTGGGATAATTTGTCGACTGAGCTTGGTATAGCTTTACTGCTGACAGTGATCTATGGGGAGCAAGGGAAAGTGTATGCCAGTGAAAACTTTAGCACCACTTGATAATCGATAATTAGTATAGAGTAATTTGTATTTAATAGTTATATTTTAGTTATCATGAAGTTAGGATTATGAACAAATGAGTTGAACTACTTTTGTTTTAATTCTACTATTAATTTAGGTTATGGTTCTGCTTGAAGTTATACTTTAATTTAAGTTTAGTAAAAACAGTTCGTGAAATATTTAAATTAAAAAATGGAACAAACAAAACTCTAGTAATTCTATTGTAAGATATTTTTTAAAGAAATCTTGGCGAAATTCTTGTCATCGATTCTGTAGAACTCAATTTGACTTTATTGCTCTGTTTCACTTGTTATAGTCATTCTTTTAAAAATTCTATTTTACAATCTACTATCACCACGCGTAGATACAATTGTCTCTCTTTTATTGCTTTTCTTTTTACTTTATTATATTTTATTAAATTCATTCAGTGCTATTACAACCAATTTAAACTTACTTAAAACTCTATCTACTTATCAATCCCGCGTTCAACTTGCACCAGAATGCTACGGATTGACTACCACCTCCTAAAAGCGACCAGCCTTATCCAAATAAAGTAAATGTCATCAAAACTGACGTCCAATGAGAAATACTTCGTGTCTATATCGATCAATGATTGCCTCTCTATCTCTTCTCACACGCAAAGTAAACAACTTGATCATAAACGACCAGAAAAAGATCTATTAATATTAAAAGATCTATGTTTTAATATCGTTGGGATATTTTTTTATGTAGAAAAACTTTTATGTAGAAAAAAAGTTTTGTAGCTTTCATAATATTTTTTTAACAGATTAAAGATATCTCAAATGACTCTTTTGGACTCGGGTATATATACTTGTGAAGGATGGAATAAGTTTGGAAGACAGTCAACAAACGCAACGCTCACTGTTAAACCTGGTATAGGCTTAAATTATATATATGTATAGGTAAATTATCTGATTTATTAAGTTCAATTAGGATTTGGACATTATCTGTATTTTTACTTTATTCTAGAGTCATTTTGTTTAAAAGCTCGAACTCAACAGAACGCGCTATGTTAATAAATTACGTGATTTTAGAATTGTCGCTGTAGCAAAGTCATCTATTTTTTACATTTGTACTATAAACGGCTGTTATAATATAAATTCTTTTATTACTCTCAATTAAAAATCTATTATTTCTACATTTTGCTAACTATTAGAAAGAATTTAACAAAAAAATCTCAATTTTCAACATCTTTACAATTGTGATAATTTTTCAGGATTCAATCCAAACAAAGATCGTCAGATTGAGGCAGAAACTGACGTTGATCATCAGGATGCGTTAGATCTTGATACAGATCTTGCCTTGTACGAGGAGCCCCCCGACTCCATGGACCCTCAGTCTCTCCCCCGAGAGAGACCCGATCCATACGACAGATGGCAGCAGTACGCTCCGAGGTACTAACTCAACTTGTAAATAATTCAATTACTTAATAATCTTGGATTGTTGATTTTTATTTAAGTTCAACACAGCTAGCTTTCTTATAATTTCTCTCATTTGAGTAGTGTTTTTGGTAGTTGTTATATTTTTAAACTCTTTATTAGTGTTTTACACATATTTATTACACATTTTTATCGAAATATTAAAATGATATTGAATTTTTTAGCATTTATTTAAATTTTTTAATATTTTTATTACTTTTAGAATAAATTCATACTATTTCGCCAATCTCATACGATTTTCTTAATATTTTAGCGATTTTGTAGCCAGACTTTTAGGGGATATTTTATTAGACGTGTAGGAGATGTTAACTTTGTTAAATTTTACTAGACATCTGTTGCTGGTTAATTTGAACCATTGTGTAAAGTCGAATACATGCTGAGCGCTAATGGACGAAGCATTAGTTGAATAATTCTAGGATTGAGTAATCAGCAAATCTGAGACTGACTTCAAGATATTCGAAGAAATTTGTAACAGAAGATGAAAATTAAGTGAAAATTAGCCTAATAAGAAAATCAGTATAATAGTTTTCTCTGGAAAAACAATTGCACATCTATTAGTAATAATTTCAGCTTGTAGGCTTAGATAGATATAAATTTAATCTAACCTTTAAAACAGTATTTTCATAATTATCTAATTTGATGTGTTTAATTGAGTGAATTTCGATATTTTACCAATTGATGTAAAATATCGAAATTAGTTAAAACTGCAATAACTTTTATGAATTCATTAAAAATGTAACATATCTTCGTATTTTTTTTAGCAACCCACGTGATGAAGTGACAGGGGCCGGTACAGGCTACTGTCAGCCCTATAAGGGCGTGGCCTGCGCTAAGCTTATAGGCAATCAGAACGTTTATGTTACCAGCAATCATCAACAGGGTCATATGGAAGAACAGATTACTGGTAGGCCTATTTATTTTGTGTTTATTTTTAAACATTTCTGTATTTACACAATTATTTCATTTAATTGGATTCAAAGTTTAATTTAATTTAAGGCACTATTTTTGTCTTTTTATTTCATTTTTCACTTAATAAGTCATTATCAAAGTGTACATTTGAATAGATACCTAAATGATTTTGATACTTATTGAATTTGGTGTCTATTGACCTAATGATACTTATTGATTTTATTTTGTGTCGTTGCTTAAAAGCACATCAGCACAATTTAAAAGTAATATAGTGCCACGTTTTATTTGTCCTATATTATAATATTATCAATTTCTATTGCAGCCATTATGACAGTGATAGCAGGCATGGAATTAATGACGTCAGAATGCGCCGAGCAAGCCGTTCCCGCGCTCTGCTACTTTATGTTCCCGCTGTGTGACGTCACTGGGCCGCGGCCTAGGGCCCGTAGGCTGTGCAGGGACGACTGCGAGGCCGTGCAGCAGCGCGTCTGTAGGGCCGAGTACGCCCAGCTGGGCAAGAGCCTGCTAATAGGTGCATAGGCTAGAGATTTGTAGCTAGATATATCTAATAATTTGAACTATTATTTCATTGCTTTTGAAATTCAGTGTGCGATTTTAAACTTGCAATATTCCTACAAGAAAACTTATGCAATATCCATTATTCAATTTTCATGGCATATATTAGCATAAAATCTCAAAATCGTCTTGCTCTAAAGACAATGTATTTCAGAGAGTAATATGTATTTAATACAGAAATAAGCCAAACTTAAATAGGCTTAAAAGCTCTATTATAATAGATCTACATAAATATTTGATTTGCCTATAATTTATACAAATGAAAATATTTGTTATTTAGACAACCAGTCTTTGCTACCGAACTGTAGTCATTTATCCAACAATCGTGAAAGTTGCATCGTTTTATCATCAAAGTCATCGCAACAAAAATTAGATACAGCCCTTAGTTCAAGTGAGAAACATTCAGATTCCTTTCCAGTTTTTATAATATTAATAGACTAACAGTATTATGGTTAATTTAAATAAGCCTGCTAATTCAAGTCATAGGCTCATCTGTTATAATAAGCTTTCAATTAATTAGTCTTAATCTTATATTTTATACATGCACTATATAAATTTTCTATATTAAATATATGCTTTCAAATAGTCTATATTTCATGAATTATCATGAATCTGTATTATAATATAAATACAATGTTGATATTTTCTTAAATTGAAAATTAACAATTTGGTCTACATTAAAAACAAAATAATGATCTTTGGATAATGATATTTTAGTTCCAGTTCAGTCGTGTTACAATGCTAGTGGATTAGACTATCGTGGTACTATACACACAACATTGTCTGGTAAAGAATGCATTAGTTGGAAAACTGCTGCTGTTGCAAAATTGGACACTTTATGGAATGAACAAGGTTTGAATATTGATTTTAAATATTTGACTGCAAGAATATTCAGTATGAGATATTTGGGCAATTCATATCATGCGTAACTATTTCAAACTTTTCCATTTCATTTGCTAATTTGAGCACTGATAGCTGAAATAAGATTTCTAAACTATAGATTTTTAATGGATTTTCAGTTTTCAATGTAGTATTTATTTAATAATTAATCATATAAACGATCATATAAATCAATTGACTTTCAAACATGAGTGATTTTATCTAAATGTAAATTTATTTTATATATTTGCATTTATAATGTAGAAATATTTATATTTACAATAAATATACAGTATTCCATAAACTTCATATATTAAAATTTACATATAAATTAAATAATAAGAGTTGGTTCTGTTGTTTATAATTTCAGATCACAATTTTTGTCGTAATGCAAACGATGAGATGGTAGGACCCTGGTGCTATACGTCTGATAGACTTGCTACCAAAGAACTTTGTCTTGTTCCAAAATGCGGTTAAAAAACTATTTTCTATCATCTTTCTACGTTCTTATTTCTTATTTTTATTCTTTATTATTTCATCTTTATTCTTTTATTAGATCTAGATATAGTAGGTCTACACTATTAGTTTAATTGAAAATAAGATTCAATATTCGTAAAGCATTAATTGTTTGCAAAATGTTAATTTAAGGAAAAATGAAATTGATATTTAATATTTTCAGAATTAATTCCACACGATAACCTCTCCCACTCCAACATAGTCCTCCACGTCATTGTCCCCTGTCTCTGTGTTCCCGTCTTCATCGCTCTGCTCGTCTTTATCATCCATCGTCGCTGCAAACACCCCTCCAATGATAACCCCAAATCCTCCACCGACTCTCATCACCAGATGGAGCTCAACTCCATGCTCATAAAGACCCCTCTCAAAGCTCCCGAAATCTCCAACTCCAACATCCGTTTTCTAGAAGACATCGGAACTTGCCCGTACGGTAAAGTCTACCGAGCGGAACTCGTACATTTCGCTAGAAATGATGTCTTCCCAATAGCGGTTAAAACTCTCAGACCTAATACTCCCCCGAAACGGCAGCTCCAGTTTTGGAATGACACTGAAAAATGGGCTGAAAAGAAACATGCAAATGTGCTGTGCATCATCGGCGCTTGCAGAAGGGAACAGCCGGAAAGTGTCATTTACGAGTATGCAGTTTACGGAGATCTACACGAATATTTAATCGTACACTCACCGAATTCGGACATCACCATAAAGGACAGTCTGGGTAAGCAGCAGATACTTCAACACGTGGATATGATGAAGATCTCTGTGCAGATCGCGTCTGGGATGGACTACCTTTCATCCCACGGGGTCATCCATGGGGATTTAGCCGCGAGGAATGTTCTAGTAGCGGAAAATGCTACCATGAAGATCTCAGATCTCGGAGTATCGAGAGATGTGTACTCATCAGATTATTTTACGATCGGAGAGCGACAGTCTATGGCTGTAAGATGGATGCCGGCGGAAGCGATTATTTCTGGTAACGTTACAACTGACACCGATATCTGGTCATTCGGTATTACCATCTGGGAAGTATACAGCTTTGGACTTCAACCATACTATGGGTGTTCAAACTGCGATGTCATCGAGATGATAAAGTCTCACGAGATACTTCCGAGTCCCGTAGACTGTCCGTCTAGACTTTATTCTCTTATGGTGGAATGCTGGCATAAGACGCCGTCGTGTCGTCCGAGTTTCAGCGACGTACATCGAAGATTACGACATTGGTGGAATGACGGTGTCGCAACTGGGTATTCCAGTAGTCATAGCAGTCAGCCGAGTCAACATAGTGGAGTACCAGAGGGTGGGCAGAGTCATAACACAACGAGCACCGGGGCGAATTCATCTTCACCAAATTATCGGCCGATTGATTCGAGATTATATCAGGGAAATAGAAGACAGAATTGTATAAATTCCCCAGCGAGAGAAAATGTAGATTTTGATTCTAGGATATACGATAACACACAGTTTGATGGTTTTAGAACTGAGAATCAATACCAAGGTATTACGAGTCAAATTTGTATGGAAGGAAACCAATCGGGTTTGAATAGAGGGAATGAATCTTGCCAAGCGATTGCCAATCCTTACCATATGGCAGGAATGCCGGGTAACGTGGGACGGCAGGTTTCGTTTGGTAGGAATTCTTCCTTGCCGAGGTCATCAGCTAGTCAGAGTCAGAAATCGGCGTCATTAAGAGAAGGGTCGAGGTAGTGATTGAGTAAAATGGATTGTTTTATTTTATGAATTTGTTTTTAAATGTAAGGTTTTGTTCGTAAAGTATTTAAATTAATTTGCATCGATACATTGAACTGTAAATTAAAAAGAAAAAGGAAAAATGGCAGTATTTGACGTATAAATTCAACGCGATATATTATTAAGTTTGTATAAAATTTGGATTAAGCGTGAAAAGAAATTGTTTCTTGAAAATATTTTCATTTTTGTGAAATATTAAATTATTAAATAATTTTTGTAAGTTTTTTAAAAGAGAAAAAGTTTCTGGGAGCTTTGCAAAAGGATATTTATTTTGTAAAGCTATTTATTCTTTCTCCATTAAAAAGATATTATCTGTTATATTCTGTTTTTTAAAACTACACATCTTTATATAAATCATATCCTGTATAAAAGTCTAAGAGATTTTTAAATGAAAATTAATCAATTCACAAAATCATATTATCAATTAATTTGATTATTTAAACAGAGGTATCGATAATAACAAAATTTTAACGCGATAACCCAGTTAATAAAAGTAAATCCAAAATTTCAAAATTAAATTCAATAAAACAGCATAAGGCAAGACATTATGACTAGCAAATCAGTTTACTATCAATAAAAAGAAAGAGTTATTATAACAGAAGAAAATACACACACAAAATTAAACTATTAAAAATACAAAACACTAGAGCATTTGAAAGTAAAAGTATTAACTAAAAGTATTACTAAAATTAGTTTTAGTAAAAGTATTACTAAAAGTATTAACTGAATTTAAACCTAAACATATATAAGTTAATGCTAATTTATGAGAAATGAATAAATCACAACAAATATATTTAAAAACTAAACGATGCATTCTACAATATTATAATCAACGCGATAAAAACTAAGAATTAAAGGCGTAGAATATAAAAACACACTCAGAAATATAATGTTTTATTACATAAAATGTACAATTATTTAGAAGGACAACATTTATCACGAGACAAGAAATCTGTATAAAATAAATTTTCGCAAATAAATATTTCTACTTTTTTATATCAATTAAATCTACTGATGTTAGAACGATACAATCAATTTAAAGTATTTAATATATTCGTTATGAACTTTATGGAATATAGTAAAGAAAATATACAGTAATTTGTCAATTGATATGAATTCAACAAAAATATATCTGAAATCAACTTTGTTAAAAAAACGGATAAAACAAAGAGTCTAATTTTTCTACTTTTCTATTTTTCCACTTTCATTTTGCAGGTAATTATTTAAACTAATATAATTTTTATTTTAATAGTTATTTAATGTTATTTAATGTTATTTTCTATTACATTAGAATTACATTATACATTATTTCTGTCTTTTTTATGACGAATAAAGATATATATATATAAAACAGAATTACAAATCAAAAGCCAAATAAGATTGAGATCAAAAATAAAAGTACAACTTTCTACAGTAAGTCTATTTTTAAACAGCAGGAAATTGTTAAATTTGGCAGCTGAATGGTTAAAGCTTTATCGTAAAACAACGAATCTATAATTTATCAACATTTTTGCAGATTTTACGAAATAAAGAACCGACAAGAAGAAAACTTTGATAATAATACATTACAGACAATAACAAGACATGATACTACGAAGCGATTGAAGCGGTAAAACATTATGATAAATATAATTTTGGTTAATATTTATCATCAAAAATAGATATTACGTAGTTATTTTTATATAACGAGGCACAATTATTTAGGAACATTGGCACTATAAGTTGATATAATTCAATTTATAAGATATAATTATGTTATATTGATATAAATTGATAAGATTAAATAAGCAAGTTTTGTCAAGTGATTGAAATACTTTTAAAATCAGAATTCAATTTAAGTGTTTAAATTTACAACAATTTCAGTTTAGATTCCATAAATAAATGCTATTTAGTCAATTTATCAAAACTGCAAGCCTTAATTTTACTTTTAATAATTCATTGAATTATTAATTCAATGTAATCAGCCACTAATCAATGATTCAATAATTAATAATCTACTCTTTCATTAATTCACTGATTTGCCGATCAAATGCAATCAAGCATTAATCAACGATTAAATCTAATCATCGATTTATATAAATGCTTCAAGGCAAACTTTCAACATTTAAGATAAAACTGAGCGGCCTGCAATTCACGAAGCTCTAAGACTTTACGACAAATTTAAATTTTAATCCACTAGGCACAATAATATATTTGACACCTTTATAAAAGCTAAATCTGTTCAATAAAAACACAACAAAAATATTATATATGTTATACACAAACTGATTCTTAATCTCAACACATGATATGAACACCGCTATATTATTCTGTAATCTTTAATACTACATTATATATGAATACGTAAATAAATACAATTGTTCAATGTTCTTCAAGATTATTTTACAATAAATAAATAAAATTTCACGATAAATTAAGAATATATTACATGATATTTTAACTGATATTACATGATATTAAATTGATATTACAAAATATTGAAATAAATATCATTTTAAATGATATTTAAATCGATAGATATGATATTTTTGAGCTACAAATAAGGCCAGATCCATGAATTAATTTAATTAAACTTTAACTTTTTCATTAAATTAACACATTATCGATACGTCAAAACACAATTTTCTTACATTTCCTAATTTAACTCGGGAATAAAAATGAGATTACTCTTCATGAGATTACTTTATCAGCACAAAATATTGCACAAAAGTATTTCTGAGACAATACCAAAAGGTTTAATACATTTTTAGCTAAATACTCAACAATGTTAATTTACTGGTAACCCGACAAAACTGCCCCAAATAAATTAACCCCACAAATCAACTTACTAAATTCATCCAAAAACCTAAACCCTAAGAAACTCTAAACCTAGCCCTAATCCTTACACTAACCCTAACTCAAATTCTAACCCAAACCTTAACCCTAACCAACTCTAAAACTTAACCTTAATCCTTACACTAACCCTAACTCCAATTCTAATCCAAACTATAACCCTAACTCATAACCCATAACCCTAATTCAAACCATAACCCAAACCATAACCCTAACCGAAACCATCACCCTAACCCAAACCATAACCCTAAAAATTATTTAACAAGGCCGTTTTGACAAGTCACTAAATTTACCACCATCATGCCAATTCAATCAAAATTTAAATTTAACATCACCCGATATATGCCAATCGCTCTTACGTTTGAAAAGGCTTCTCCAACAACATCATCTTACTAACGTCTTTCCTTAAATCAGTCCAGTCGAGCTTTGACTCGACACCGTCCGTCATCAAATGACTCATGTCGCTACGTCGTCTCACGACATCATCATCATCGCTATCGTCAGCTTCCGTGTCAGTCTCAGCTTCAAGCCGACGATCTGCTTCCGACGATAACGCGTCGATATAAGGATCGTAAATATCACTCTCCGTGTCGCTAATCAATGCGCTAGCTGCGTCACTATCATCACTACTGCTCAGTAACAGCTCGTCGGCTGAGTGACGAGTAATGGCTAGCGCGCTTGCGATCGACAGGGAATTAGAAACTGATGGAAAATTAGAATTTAACGCGGATCCCGAAAACGAAATCGAACTCGTAATTGCATTAGCTTTCGATTCCGTAGAATTAGGCGATGAATCAGGAAGGGAATTTTTAGAAACAATACTCAACGTCGAAACCAAACCCGATTCAGAGGGAACCGCCACCGCGCAGGAAGTAGAAATACTACTAGAACAATTAGAAACGCGTTTTTGCAAATCTGAAACTACCGGTGAATTAAAACGAAAATTCCCCCCGGAAAACCCCACGCTATTTATACCCGAATCGTGTAAACCACCCCCTTTGTCTAAAAGTCTCGCCCTATAATACCCCCCCCTCCCTACTCCTCCTCCCTCCTCACTCCCCCCCTTCAGCAACCCTCCCCTTTGTCTGGGCAATGTTTCGGCAACTACGGATGAATCGCTGAATTTTCTCGTTAATAATTCTACCGATATTCTATCTAACGGATCACCTGGCAGACTGGTGTAAGAATCTCTCGAATAAGCGCCATCTGGGGACCTCGGGGTAAACTTATCAAATCTTTCAAACGTCGTCGCTCCACTAGTAAAATTAGCGGATGACGATCGAGCGAAAATTTCAAATTTTCGATCGTTTTTGTTTGAAATTAATTTATTAGTTACGGGCGCGTTATTTTGATCGAAAGCTTTGAATTCGTCGTTAAATTTAACGTTATTTATTTCATTAGATTTAGCTAATTGTACGTTAAATTGTTGAATAACATCATTAGATGTGGATTTAGTATCAATATCGCGCAAATTATTTGATACCTTTTTTATCGGTTCAAATTTCGATACATTATCATACACTGAACAATTTTCATTATTCATTAAATTTATTCCGATGTTCTTTTCAACATCATTATGGTTGGTTAATTTTGCTCCCAATTTATCTGTTTTATTCATTCGCGGTAAAATCGTCGGCTTATTCCTCTTTAAAATACCTTTATTCAAATTATCTAAATTCGAAAAATTTGATTTAAAACCAGAAATTTTTGAATCTTCTAAATTAGCTTTTTCAGACACCGGTGTCGCCTCAAAATTAGGTTTGTGTCTAGATAAATCCTTTTCAGTTACAGGGGCTGTCACAAAATTAGGTTTGTGTTTAGATTCAATGACATTTTCATCATATTTTGTTTGATCTAAATCATCACGTTTCAACACAATCGACATTTGAGATCGAATGACCCCCGTTTTCGAAATATTCTCACAATCCGCCAGATTTTCTTCATTTTTTGATTCCGCGGCTTTTGATAGGGAATCTAAAATGGCTTTTGAATCTACGGCCACTTTGTGAGCGGATTGAAGCATAGCGCGTTTGTATTCCCCTCCTAGTACGGTGGCGTTGTACTGATGCGCCATTTTCATAGCGTCAGATAGCTCTACCATGTCGCTACTGACTGATTTATGCGCTACCAAATACTGAAACAATACGTAAAAATTCATGTAAAACACATAAATTAATTAATGTTAAAGTTTAGTTATATTTCAAAGTCAATCAATATACCATTTACAGAATATAGAAAAAATCATGACTAAATACAAATACAAGTAAAGTCGATACAAGGTAAATACAAGGGTCGTTAGAAGTGGTTAGAGCACTGGACTCGTACGCGATAAGTCCAGGTTCAAATCCCAGATAGCTCAGCATTTCTCTAACCAGCTGCACCCTTTAGTAAGACGTTTAAATTGTCAGCTACGTCAGAAACTTCGTTTAAATAAACGGTAATTCAGACGTTAAACTTTATTAAACTTAAATGAATTAAGCTCAGATATATTTTCGAATTCAAATACCATCTACGAATTGCATTACAGAGTAAGAAATGAATAACTTCACAGTACGTACATTAGAGAAAGCTGTAGCAGACAAACCGCGTGCTGATTGGTCAGAAATATTGAGAAGATCTTTCAACTTTAGACCAATGTTCTGAAGAATTACAAAATGTGTAGTAAAATGTTTTAGCATTTAGCTAAATTAAATCACGCAACTAAAAAATTAAATTTTAAGTTTAATTTTCATTTCCCGTCTATTTATTACCAAAATATAAGAAAATCTAGTCTAAATGTTCAAAACTTGCTGCACCCTTTAATTAATTAAAAAATTAAATTAAAAAAAAAATTAAATTAAAAATTTTAATTTAATTATATAATTTAAACATGCAGCGTTGTTAATTCATTATATTATATTTATTTATTATTATTATTGAAATTAAATTTATTATATTTATTATGTATTGTAAAAGAAATCTCAAAGAAACAAAAGTTAGAAACCTTGACAAAAAGAATGTACTCAGTGGATTGTACTTCATTTTGTACTGCCTTCGTTAGTTCCATAACGCTACGAACTACGTCAGTGGTAGCGATATATATAGCGCTATCTTCCACGGAAAGTCCACGGAATTCCGCTCTTTCCATACTGGACACGGAACACTGGAATGCGGAATAAACAAATGAGCGGAATAATACATAATAACGAGGCTGAAAAATAATATTTTTTTTATGTCGTTTCATTGAATCAAAAATTTGTTTTATCTCAATTTGGAAATCAAATTAACTAAAAAAAGGACTATTGAATTTAATCATTCTTTTAATCGTTTTACATTCTGAAATATTATTGCAATATTTGTTTTAAAACTATTGACTAAACTGTCTTTAACTATTTTTGTTCCGTCATTTAATAATAATTAACAATCTTTTATACTTATATTATATGTTTTAATTTGTTATATTCTAAATTCTAATAAAGCAAAGATATCTTAATTTAAAGTATCGATCAACTAACATCAGAATTTCTGCTTCGACGAACATCTTCCAATATGGCTGACTCTGCATAAGAAAACAGAAAACAAAATGTTTTAATTAAAACAGCAATATCTTAACATTTCAAAATAGTAACTTTGTAATTTTTATTTCACAACAAAGTATAACAAATATAATCTGATACAAGCGAATACATTTAGATACAGCTTTAAAAAAATACTTGATTTTATTTATTTATAGCGTAACGTCACATCAGCACAACCTGGCTATTTAGTTAAACATTAGATAGATAACCAGATGTGCAGAAACCAAGTGAGGAGTTAAACTTGATTCTAATCAGAGACAAACAAAGATTTAATCGTAGCAACATAGAAAAATCATAGAATAAATAAGGATTTATTCTCAGCTTACTTGTATCTAGTTGTTGACAGTCAGAGTAGCTGGATGAAAAAATTGCTGAGTCACTGAAACTGTTGATTGAATCTGTCGAATCATTGTCTGTAGAAAGATTAGACGTAGTGGACTTGCGTTCTTTAGCCGTCATCTGAATAAAACACACACGGAGCATTATATTTAACATCTGGATTACCATATTATATGAACGATGTCTCAGACATAATTGTCAATTTAAGCATCTTTCTAAAGGGTGCAGCAAGTTAGACAAATAGTGAGCTATCCGAGATTCAAACCTGGTGCATCCGAGTCCAGTGCTCTAACCACTTATCTAACAAGCCTTGGCAGTTTGTATTTAATTACATACTACTTTTAATTTAATGGTATTTAACTTACAAAGAAGTTAAAAAAGAAGGTAAGGGTTAGGATTTAGTTTGAAATGTTTGACTTACTTCAGTTTTAATGCACGTATCATCACCACTGCTTTTATGTCTTTCTTCTGATAATTGTTTCTGAGTTGAAGCAAGCAATTGGACACAAGGACCAGTCTATCAATCAATCATTCAATCAATAAAATAATCAATCAATCAATCATTCAACCAATCAATAAATTAATCAATCAATTAATTAATCAATCAATTAATAATCAATCAATCAATTAATCAATCAATAAATCAATCAATCATTAAAAAAAGCAAGCATTTGAAATTAGCATATAAAATACACATTTTCTTTAATAGCAGCATTTCCTCCAATAAAAAGTGTTCGTAATTAAAAAAGATTCGTAAATAAACGATACTTTAACTCAAATCTACTTGCTTAAAAAAGGTGTCTAAAACTCACGAGAGATGCGTGCCGTCTAATCGGTGGCTTCCCCGCTACACTACCAGCCTCTGACTTGAGACAAGCTGGACTCTGGTACATGCTACTAGGGGGCCCGGTGGCATACTGGTCCTTGATGATCTCTGTTAGCTGCTCTGGGGTGTAAGCCACTATGTAGCCCAGGGGCGGGGCTGGGGGGTGGTAGGAGGAGTAGGTGTCGGGGGCCACGGGCCGATTTGGTAGGGTGGATCTTTTTATAAAAAATTTAAATAAAAGAGGAAATAAAATTATGTTTTAGAATGTGATGAAGAAATGGGATGGTGATTGAATGAGTGATTGCATGAGTGATTGAATGAGTGATTGAATGAAAGGATGATTCAATTATTTAATATTTTACGTATAAATGAATGTAGTTATGAAGTCAGTTAATTATTTTTATTAAACAATTTGTTAGTTTAAATAAAGATATGAAATCAAAAAGACAAATTAGTTAATCAATCAATCGATCGATCCATTGATCGATCGATCCATTGATCGATCAATCAATCAATCAATCAATCAATCAATCAATCAATCAATCACACACACTAGAATATAATCCATAAACCAATCCCTACCTATTCACCTCACCCCCCCCCTCAGCCTTCAGCCCCCCACACAAGCCAGCCAAGTCGGCCGTGTTGCTAGCTCGTTCCATCGTTCCAAAGCCCACTTTATACCGTTCCGCTGGCTCGGAACAATCGTCGAGCTGATTGGCGCTGCCAGAATGAGCCGGCAAAGTTAAGCCAGCCGCAGTTAAGTTAGGTTCAGATTCTGAGCCAATCAGTGAATGATGTAAGATAGACAGCCAAGGTCTTGCTGGCTGAAAATGTTTATTTCGTATTTTAATTAATTGCAAATAAACAAAAGTTCTAATATATAGAATGACCCGTCAAAACGGCCTAAATTATTAATTCTTAAGATTAGGATTTGGGTTAGGATTATAGTTAGGGTTAGTAAATATACTTACAGACAAAATGGCCCCGTCAATTTATTTAATAACCCTAACAAACCCTAACCCTAATCCTAGCTTTAACCTAAATCCTATTTGACCCGTAACCCTAAAAATAAACAATCAGGGTCGTTTAGACGGGTTACTAAAAATGTGATAAAAATCTATCGAGAATCTAAACTTATGAAAAATGATGATAATGATGATGATAAGGCTTACTTTAGGAGGGGGCACCTCATCCTCTGAACCACTGGACCCTGATGTAAAAAAAATTCAAAAATTTACCGCAAAAACTTAAAAACGAGTAAGAACACAAATCAATTTGATCAATTTTTAAAATATATATCTTTTGAAAAACATACAGTTATATTTACTTATATACAGACTTTTATATAAGTATATAGTTATATACAATATAAGTAAAAAAACTATAAAAGTATATAACTATATATAAGTAATTACAAACTACTAGCGTATTCTATACAAATAATGTATCGATTTGCTGCACTCTTTAGTAAACTGTTCAATTTGACTAAAAACCGCTCTATTTCTACAATAAAGATTAATTTTGCCTGATATAATTCGTGAATTCTATAATCTGATTTGTTAGCGATTATTCTTTTCAATGGCTTTGACGAAACTTTAATAATGACGCTAGTATAATATATAATATAATAATATAATATTATAATATAGTAACTTAATAAATAATATAATATTATGTCATAATATGATATTTAATATTATAAATAATATAATAATATAATATACATTAAAATAACACCTTCTTTAAGAATTCTAATTTTTCTGATAGTACGTAAACCTTCGTCTGTCTTTCTATGTAATTCGTCTTTTAAAATATCACTACAAAAAAAAGAAAAAACGATTGAAAATATTAAAATTTAAATATAAAACGGAATTTTTAAAAGTAAAAGATACTGTTTTAAATACAAGGATAGAAGAATAAATATAAGAATTATATTAATCAATCAATCAATCAATCAATTGATCGATCGATCAATCTATCAATCAATCAATTAATCTATCAATCAATCAGTTATGCTGTCAATAAATCTATCATTGAATGAATCGATAGTCTCACTAATAAATTCTATCAAATAATTAATTATTAATTAATTAATTAATCATTCACCCAGTCAGTCAATCAATCATTCACCCAGTCAGTCAGTCAATCACCCAGTCAGTCAGTCAATCAATCACCCAGTCAGTCAGTCAGTCAATCAATCACCCAGTCAGTCAGTCAGTCAGTCAATCAATCATTCACCCAGTCAGTCAATCAATCGATCAATTAATCAATCAATCACTCACTCTCATTATCACAATCATTCAATCAAACTAAAAACCAACGAAATCTGTACAACTCAAAACTCTAACCCCAACCTTAAATAAGATTTAACATCCCCAATAGAGGGTCTTCTACTGGGTTCATAAGACCAGCACACACACATCAGGTTATAGATTGACGGGGGGCAGTTAGGTGGCAGGGCCAATCTCTCCCCACTCTCAATTTTACCGACAATATCATTATTTTTTATTCCTTGAAACGGTTTGATTCCAAACATTAAAATCTCCCACATACAAACACCTGAATAAAACAAACAAAAGTTGAAATATAAATAATACGCAGACACCTGAATAAAGCAAAAGAAAGTTTAAATATAAATAATACGCAGACACCTGAATAAAACAAACAAAAGTTGAAATATAAATAATAAGCAAACACCTGAATAAAGCAAACGAAAGTTGAAATATAATAATACGCAAACACCTGAATAAAGCAAACAAAAGTTAAAATATAAATAGCTGACAACTAGATCTAAGTTCTAATCTTTACTTGTCAAGGCCCATTAGAGAAGTAGTTAAATCACTGGATATGAATGCGATAGGTCCAGTTTTGAATCCCGGATAGCTCAGTATTTCTCTGACTCGCTGCACCTTTCAGTAAGAAGCTTAAATTGACAGCAATGTCAATTAAAACGACATAAAAAAATGAATAAAAACCAACCGAACATCCAGACATCACTTGCTGGGGTAAAACGTCTGAAGTTGATCGACTCAGGGGCCATCCATTTTATAGGCAACTTACCCTTGGTGGCTAAATATTACAAAAAATATTAAAATAGTGTTTCGTGATCCGTCAAAACGACCCAAATTAAAAAAATCCTGACCCTAACCATAACCCAAACCATGACTGTAACCTTATCCCTAACTCTAAACGTAAACCCTAACTCTAACCTAACCCTAATTTTGCAGTAGACCAATTGTCATAGACCAAATGTCTGTAGATAAATTGTCTGAATATAGAATGTTATGAATATATGATAAAAAAAAACATTACAATAAAATATAAAATTTAATTAAATAAAACTTTTATAAAGACCTTTATAATAACTCATTTGATCCACCCATCGTGACAATCCAAAGTCTGCAAGTTTAACGCAATCTTCATTCGCAACCAAAACATTTCTTGCCGCGATATCTCTATACACAAAAGCTCTATGGTAAACAGTTTGCCTATAAGTCTAGAGGTAGAGGGTTCAATCCTTACAAAAACTATACATGTATTAATCATAAAAGCAAAATACGTTAAATTGAAAATACCCTAAACAATAAAACAGTAATATAAGTTGAAATAAACAGACCTAAATTTACAAAAAAAGTTGCAAATGGTAACAAAAAAAATTTATATTAAAAAGTTACAGAATGGTAACAGACCTATGAACAAAACCTTTTTTCTCCAGATAAGACAATGCTGTACTTAATTGATAGCAATACATAACAACTTTGTCTATAGTTAGTCTCTGTTTATTCTTATGCAAGAAAGCTCTCATCTGAATAATAATTAAAAAAACACCTTTTTTAAATTCAAATTTTACGAAATAAAGCATCCCGGAGTCAAATTATAACTTGCTGCACCTTTAATGTATAGTATAGTAAGTAGAAAGACACAAAATATAAGAGATATTTTTACTAATATGAATTTAATGTGAAAAAAACTTAACTTTACATTTATATTACAATATAAAACAAAAAATATTTATTACATTGTAAAAGGATGCAACAATAAAAAATCACAAACGACTTAAGTTTCGAAGCGAGATCGTAAAGGAAAAGATCAAGAATAAGGAACAAGAATCCCTCATGTACCTCTCCTAGTTGAGCAAGCTCCATTACAATCCATACGGGGGATTCGACGTTAATGCCGACTAGTTTTATAATGTGTGGATGATCAAACTGCTGCATTATGTCTGCATAATCAAATACGTCATTTATTGAAAGCAACATTCTAGTTATTACTGGTATAAATTAGAATTAGTTATTAGTTAACTAGTTAATTAGTTAACTAGTTAATTAGTTAACTAGTTAATTAGTTAACTAGTTAATTAGTTAACTAGTTAATTAGTTAACTAGTTATTAGTAATATGATAATAATAATATTTTAATATTAATTAACCACGATTCAGTAGAAATATAAAACTAATATAAATAAAAAATTAACGTTTAATTGACGTTTAATTCAACAGCTATCAGAGTCTCTGTACTTGAACTATCACTTGTTGCACCCTTTAGTAAGACGCTTAATTCAGCAACTATCACAAACTATCTACTGAATCATAGCCTATTCACGTCTCCAAGCCTATTACTTGCTGCATCCCTTAACAAAATCCTTACATCAACAACCACCTTAATATATCAAAAACGCAGCTATCAAATTAAACCAAACGAATAAATAATAGACTAAAGGGTGTAGCAAGTCAGCATTTACAAACGAAACAACTTACAAGCTTCTTCTAGAAATTTCTCAGAAACCGTTTCATCTTTTTCCACTCTACAAGTTTTAACAGCGACTGCTATTTCTACTCCAATCTAAATCACACAACATATGTTATCTCAAAGTCACAAATAGCTTTATTTTGAATTAATATCAATGATAAATACAATTATGAATCAAAAAATATGAAAATATAATTAGAAGTATAAAAATATAAGTTGATTTGTTGATAAATAGCTCTAAACTTAACCCTAAACTTAGCCCTAAACTTAACCCTAAACTTAGCCCTAAACTTAACCCTAAACTTAACCGTAATTTACCATGTTTGTATATGTTCCACTATAGACATCACCAAATTGCCCCTGACCAATGATAGAGCTTAGTTTTACTTGATCTCTTAATACAACGTAATCTTTAGCTGTAAGTAGATTTAGTCAACTCTCTTATAAATCAAAAATGTTATACAAGACAGACTGACGGAGTGAAACAGACAAACAGGCAAACAGACAAACACACAGAGAGACGGAAAGACAGACTAACAGGGTGAAATATAATAGCTGAGAAACAGACAGACAGTCAAACGGACTGAGAGACAGACAATTGGATATACACACAGAGAGACAGACAAACAGGCAGACAGACTGGGACAGAAAGAGAGACTATTTACGAAACAAAACAACTTTTGAACGCAGCATTTGATTTAATTTATAACAATAATAAGCATAAATTTGTACAACTTTAAATATTAAAATCAATAAATAAAAAATTATGATGTAAACATAAATAAAAATACTGACATCCAGGTGTTGAGTAATCTGCGTCTTCCTCTACAATCTCTGCATAGTCTGAACCTTCTTAAAACAACAACAAATGCAACGAATATACGACTTTATACCGTATATTAAATCAATAATACATCAATTTTTATAATTATCAGTTGAAAATGAAATAGATTTTATAAAACATTACTTGTTGTACCTTTAGCGAGCCGACAGATTCAATAGTATTTGAAAAACTTGTTTAGTTATATTAAAAATAATAAAGACGATTGTAATTATTTAACTATTAGATTATTGACTATTATTATTAACATGAACTCAGTTTATAAAGAATAAATTACATAAAATTAACGACTAAAGGATGCAGCAAGTCTGCGCATTTCTACAAGCAACATCGGATTCAAACCACACACCCTTTGGTTCCTAATCAGGCGCACTATTCACTTCACCGCAAGTTTAAACAACGACTAAAAACAGCAAAAACTCACTCTGTTTATCAATCAATGCATTGCGTGCTGGCTTGCTAAAATCAACAGGACTGCCGGCAGCAATTCTCAATAAACTAAACATAAAAAATTACGCAAAATATTTTCATTCCAAGAACTTAAACAAGTCGTAACTTTTAAACCTGACGTTTAAATTGTATAAAAATTTTCACAAATATAAATCGTATATTAAAGTTATTAAGCGTAAAATTTCGTGAGAATTGAGCATAAAATGTGATAATTATTAATTAAATAAATAACATTTTAAATAAAATGAAAATATTTAAAATAATGAATTAATATTTACCTATGATGTGGTATTCTCGGTAAAGTTTCAACTGAAACAAAATTATAAATAATTTCAAAACTGTATAAATTTTGTTTGTCTGCTTGACCCCTTGATTGTCAGCTTGTTTGTATCTTTGCTGTTTAACGTCACATCAGTACAACTGCGTTCATTTAATGATGACATCGCAGCAAAGTAAATCAAAGTTTAACTTTACTACTAAAAAATACTTTCTTTCAAATACTAACAACATGTATAGAAAAGACTAACAGTAAAAACCACACAAGTTAGTTCAAGAGAAATGAATAAAAAAATGAACTCGTAGACTTTAATGAAAGTTAACCGACCGTTTCTAATCCAACAAGAGTTATGCCCGCTGTTAACCAGCTTGCAGTAACCGTCGATTAACCCGGCGACATCCTCAGCGGCAGAGAGAGAGTTACAATTAATGGTTAAATGCTCGGTTGCATCAGCGATCTTTAACTTTAATAAACCTTTTAAATCACTGCCACTAGTCATAGTTTGAATGGACTGAACTTTATCAAACGATGCCATATGAGTAGGCTAAAGAGATAGATAAACGTCACATCAGCACAAATCTAGCTAAATGATAGATAGCTAAACGTCACATCAGCATAAGTGGTTATCTATTTATCTAAAGATTCTGTACGATATATATAGTTAGCTAAAACGTCACATCAGCACAAATGTAGAAATTTACTGATGCGTTACGAACTGTGTGTGTGTGTATAAATCAAGTGATGAGTGAATGCTTCTGACTTAACACAGTCAATAATTTTTATTCTGGAATGAAGGGGGGGAGGTGTGAGAGGTGGGAAGGGGGCACAAGCGCCAAGTATAAACTCTAATTGATTTTTATTAACAAACAAAGAGATTCCAAGAAATTTCATGTTCACAATAAAGTAGGAGATAAAGTTATATACAGCAAAGTTGTGATAATAAAAAGGTGTTTGTTTTAAATAAAAAAACGATAAACTTACAGATTGAGATTTTTCAGTAACGTAACTGATACCAACGTCACAGCCAATCACAAGCTCAACTGATATAACCCAGCTTGTCTATTCGATAGAGAAAATTAATCAATCAATCAGTCAATCCGTCAATCAATCAATCAATCAGATAAAGAATCAATCACAAAATTAAATAAATAAATCTAGCAAATGAATAAAGTAATGAATTTAGTAATTAGTAAATGAATAAATCATTGACCCGATATAGAGATCATTGACCCGCTATGGAGGTCATTGACCCGCTATAGAGGTCATTGACCCAATATAGAGGTCATTGACCCGCTACAGAGGTCATTGACCCGCTGCAGAGGTCATTGACCCGCTATAGAGGTCAATGACCCGCTATAGAAGTCATTGGCCCGCTATAGAGGTCATTGACCCACTATAGAGGTCACTGACCCGATATAGAGGTCATTGACCCGATATAGAGGTCATTGACCCGCTATAGAAGTCATTGGCCCACTATAGAGGTCATTGACCCGCTATAGAGGTTGTTGACCCGATATAGAAGTCATTGACCCACTATAGAGGTCATTGACCTGCTATCTAATTAATCAGATCATTTAATCGCTGAATCGATCAACAAATCAATCAATCAGTCAATAAATTAATCAATCAGTCAATAGATTAATCAGTCAATAAATCAATCAATCAATAAATTAGTTGATAATCAATCAATCAAATCAATCAATCATTCAATCAATCAATCATTAACTCAATCATTCAATCATCAATCAATCCTTATACCAACACAAAACCTAACAAACATTTCATCTAATTACCCCGAGTGCACATGAAAAGCGTTCCTGATCAAAACGCCACGCGACGGACAAAGTCTCAAAGAACTTAAACACGCACTCTTCCTCTGATAATCTTGCGTAAGGCTTGAAAGTTTGCTGTATAAGTTTACGTAAAGACTTCACCTGAAATAGTAGTGTGATATAAAACGTCACATCAGCACAACAAAGGTTTAAAAGGCAGTTTGCGTAGAGATTTAACCTAAAATAATAGGATATAAAACGGAACATTTAACGTCACATCAGCACAAAAAGTCTGATACATTTACAAGAGAGTATTTTTATTTATAGTCGTTTAACGTCACATCAGCACAAAAACGGCTATTAGATTTCCAACAGAGTGCGTTCATTTATAGTCGCTGAACGTCACATCAGCACAGTAATTTACTGTGTTTACTTTCGTTCGAATTTTACTTTAAATCATGTCAAAACGAAAAGACTATTAAATATAATTACTAAATTACTTTAGTAATTTAATTACTGGTGATTACTGAAAACTTTAACTTTCAAAACTTTCAATTATAACGAGATATTTATAATTCTAATATAAGATGTTTGCGTACTTTGATAGTCTCTGTAATGCATACTGGTACAAATCTATTCATCCCGTTCTCTTTCTCTATAAACTCAAAATTAGATTTCTTGTCTAAAGCATTCTGTTGCATATCTTTGAAAAACCGTCTGAATTGAGACACAAACCGTTTAAATAAACCGTTTAAATAAACCGTTTAAATGGTTTTAGAACGTTTCGTCCCCGGACGGTTCATCCCTGGACAGTTCATCTCAGACGATTCGTCTCATGGACGGTTCGTCTCGCGGACGATTCGTCTCGCGGACAATTCGTCTCAATTTTTTTAAATATATTGATAAAACTTTAAGATATAGCAAACAAAGGATGTAATAATTATTAAAATCAATATACGAGCTATCACAGTTATTTAATTGCTGAAGATTTGGATTATAGCAAAGTAAATGGTAATTTATTTTCCATAATAATTTCAATAATAATAGTTTATACAGATTTGTAATAAAATCAGTGTTCCACAAAGGAAAGGACTACAATACGCTCCTTGCATTTAGACCCATGATAGTAGGCTACACTTGTCACACGGGTAGAAAATAAAACCAAGTAATATCAAAAAGGAAGAAAAATGAAGAAAATAAATAATGAAAACACTCATGAAATGAAGGAAGAAAATGAAGAAAAAAAAGAAATAGTAAAAGAATTGTATTGAAAAATTAAAGAAAATAAAATAAATTTAGAAAAATCTTTAAAAAATTACAGAAATTAATTTACAATCAAAATATGTTCAAAGATAAATAAATATAGAATGAAGCAACAAAGCACTAACTCTGTAAGACTGTTTAAAAAAGTGGTAGGGTAATTTGTTGAGACGAATCGTCCGCGAGACGAAACGTTCGGGGACGAATCGTCCGTGAGACGAATCATCCGAGACAAACTGTCCGGGAACGAATCGTCCGGACACCGTTTAAATATCCATTAAAAGTAACCATTTAAATAAACCGCTAAAATAAACCATTTAAATAAAATGCTAAAATAAACCGTTTAAATAAACCCTATAAGTAAACCATTTAAACAAATAAACAACTTTGATAATGTATCAGAGTACGCTATCAAATTTATATATTAAGCAGATGGTTCAATTAAAATGGTATTAGTTTATCGTTAATCTATACAATTATGATTAAATCATAAATCATCAATTAATTATCTAAAATTTGCATTTTTATTGGAGAGTGCTGTTTAATACAACTCTTTCTAATTGATAAATATATTAAATAATGATTATACATTAAATTATAATAAGATAAATAACTTAATATAATTTATAATTATAAAATTATAAAAAGTTACATTTGACCTAATTTCAATGCAGCCAAGTCTAAGTGCTAAATCCTGATCAACTTTAGTCGCAAACTTTTTCAAATAATCGCATCTAACCTGAATCAAATTTATAAACTTCATTTATTTTTATTTTTTTTATTTCTATCCCTCTCCTAATATGCTAACTGCTATTATGCAATACCCTGACAAAACGGCCCCGAATACATTAGCCTGACAAAATGGCCCCGAATACATTAACCGACAAAACGACCCCGTCAATTCATTTTTGACAACCCTAACTACAATAAACCCTACACTTAACCCTAATATACAGTTACTTTCTAATAGTAAAAGAACTCATCATTATTAATATAAGCTCCTAATAACAAATTTAGCAATATTCAATTACATTTAAAACTTTAATTACATCAGAAAATTCAAAACTTAATTACACAATTTAATTACATAACATTTCGTTCTTAATGCGCCTATACGATGTTTAAACATTAACCTGATCATAGAAATAGTAGAAAGTCACTTTATCTTTAGCGAGTAAATCGTGAAAACTTTTAGGCAGATACCGAACTCGTAATTCAAATCTTTAAAAACGAAATAATATAGTTTTATTATGTTTTTTGTAATAAAATTACCTTCAAATGAAATAGATCAAAATAGATTTGAAATAGATTTGTTATTTGAATAAATTTAGCAAGTTACATAATTGTGATTTAGCAAATAAATTAAGAGATCAACCACCAAATAATAAACTTCCAATTCATGTTCCAATGCAATGTCTACTTTAAAGATATTAAAATGTTTAAATGTTTAATTTAAACAAATAAAAATACGCTACAAAATACTTAGTAACAACAATGTAAAGCATTATAAACAACAATTTAAACACAAAGAGCAATTAAAATCAGTTAAAATCAGTAAAAAAATTCATCAGAAACAAACACATATTGCAAAACATATTTTCAAAATCTAGTTTTTTCTTCCAATCTACCTATCCTACTCAATAAAGTAAAACAGCAACAAAAACCTACTTCTACACATTATATCCGCTCAATATTAATACATTATTAGTTTAAGAAAAGCGCAATTTTAAAACCTCCATTGTTCAGTGGGATATAGAGACTTATATTTCTGTTTCACTACAGATATAGTCAAATCTTCGTGCAGCCAATAAGAATCATCGGATCTTGCGTGATTTAGTCTCAACGCGAACGAATCTCGATATAAACGATGTCCCCCGCCCAACCGACCGACTACTAACTGAATTATATCCTGCGTAAATGAAAATCAGATAGATTCAATTAAAATAGCCTATTATATTAAAGATAGATTAAAGAACATGAAATAATATTTTTAATGATAATTAATATTAATATGCTTTACATTTTGTATTCTCATTTATATTCACACTATAGAAGTAATAACATATATGCACAAATACGTATATTTAAAAGAAAA
The DNA here is from genome assembly GCA_034700105.1 of Oconnorella tubifera. NCBI lineage: Eukaryota > Metazoa > Annelida > Clitellata > Enchytraeida > Enchytraeidae > Oconnorella > Oconnorella tubifera. Next base: position 26,813 of record JAQIXG010000777.1, read on the forward strand.
AAATATATATATATACATATGTAAAAACTTATATGCATGACTAAAATCGATCGTTAATGTCTTTCTCACATCATTTAATAAATGAATTTTATACAATTTATAGAATTTTTAATGTTAAATGAATTTTTAACATAAATTAACATAAAATAAACCGCACACCTTTTTAAAAGAATTATCGATATGATGATAAATAACTAAAACAGAAATGCCTGAATAATAAGATGAAATTGAACATTACCCGAACGGTAGTGGAATCCCCACATTTGACGATATTGCAACATCCGTTTGAAAGTAGAACTTTTAGATTCGATTTTTCCATTTTACATCCGTCCCAACATAGTAGAGAGAAAGTGTAGCAGCAAATCTAGCGACTAAACAGAGTCATTATTGAATAACTAGGGTAGAATGAGTAAATCTGCAAAAATAAAAATTATCCGAATTTTATGCAGCATCAAAAACTGAAGCAACTAAATAAACAAATAATAACTGTATATAATAATGCTATTCATTATATTCCAAGATTACCTCAAAGTTTCCCTCTCGTCTGATGTTGCAGAATCCGAATCGGACGTAAAATTTCCTATTTTTTAATTATTTCATAAAACACTGAAAAAATAAATATCAATAGAAATTGTGCAGAGAAAAGATGGAAGTATGAGTGATGGATGAGTGGATGAATGAATCATCATCATTATCATCTTCTTCGTCATCATTGTCACTCTCATCTACATCACTATCGTCATCTACATCACTCTCGTCATCTACATCACTATCGTCATCTACATCACTCTCGTCATCATTATCACTCTCATCTACATCACTATCGTCATCTACATCACTCTCGTCATCTACATCATTATCATCTACATCACTATCGTCATCTAC
>JAQIXG010000778.1:0-27664 GCA_034700105.1 Oconnorella tubifera
TTCTTCTGCTATGTATTTATTCTGTATTTATTTTATGATGTCAATTTGCATTGCTATATTCTGTTAATAAACTCATCAGAAATTAAAATGGTCATATCTTTAGTTTTAAAACATTAACCTAGAGTTTCGCATGTGGTCAATTTAATTATTAAACAAAATCGCTCAGAACAGGACATAATTTTGCAATAATGTAACAAATAAAAAGTTATTGTCCAATAATATAGCAATTCGCTACCAAATATGCTTCAGTTGCTATTATTTGACGATTAAAATATTTTCAAAACCTCATAAAGTAGGCCTATTTTCAGTATATTTGCCTTAAAATCATTTATTTCACCATTTAAAACAGTTAGTTATATATTACCAGCTTTCAATAATAATTAATGAATAATTTATAATTTAACAGGTTTAATTCAAGTGTTTAATATATTATGTAATTTGAGAATTAACACAATTAACAGTCAAGTTTCATGAAAAGGTCTTAAGTGTCACCCTCCCCCCCAAGGCCTAAAATCATAGCTCTGCTGACCATGGTCAGTATCTTCATTATTTTAAACATTGAAATGGAACTTTGGAATGAAATCCATGATTTGAAATCCTAAAATCCGCTCGTTTATTTCTTCCGGATTTCTCGCGTCATTTCCTCTCGAGAATAAACGACACGTTAATAAAATGGCCGATATTAGCAAGATGGCCGGCATTAGGAAGATGGCCGACAATAAAAACGATTGATGAATGGCCTATATAGTGATTATAACAGCTATGCATCTCTTTGACATCGATTGATGGTATAATGGTTTGAGGATAGGACTCGGAACATTAAGATGTCACGTTCAAATCCAGGTGACTTTCAAAATGACTTTCTTCATTTTATCTTTTTGTTTTGATTCATTTAAATTCAACGCAAAAGTATACATTATAATGTAGAAGGGAGGAGGGAAGGTGGTGGGGGGATAAAGTATATTCGTTTTAAAAAATATGACATTTTTAATGCTGTATTACATATTTTCATGCTTAATTTTGTACAATATAATCATTGAGTATTGTGGTAATATATTTGTAATCTTTTCAAAATCTATTTCTAAAAACTATATAAAACATAGGATTATATTTGCTAAATTTCTATATAAACAAATTTCTCTACGCGCGAATAACTGTCTTAGAATCTATTGTTTTCTTCGATAAATGAATTTATTGACATCCGTTCTTGTATCGGGTTGTGGCTGAAAATAGTTTTCATATATGGATAAATGGGACCAATTGATACACTTAAATCCGCCATAAAATCCTTTAAATTAGACAGTAATTTACACAAAATTGCTACATATAGCTTGGCCGAATAACTTTCGTGAAATTTCGGCAGAATTTGAGCCGAAATTATCAACAGAAAACAGTTCTCAGCATTTAAAAATATCGTCAAAAAATGAAGTAGAAAATTTGCATTATCTTAAATGTCTCATAATATTTGGATATATTTCTAAAACATAGTTCCCCCGTGACGTCACAGTCATGGAAATGTGTGTTTGACTACTACGTGTTTAGCCACTGCCAACTTTTAATTTCTATCTTTTCTCTGTTTTTCTTTATTGCTGTTTATCGACATGCTTGTTTGTATTATTCATTCCTACTAAATAAAGACTCGACTTACGATGTTCCGAGATTATAATAATTTATTATATATTACGTTAATAAAACATCCGATATCTAAATCAAGGATCCCAGCAAAGCGTTTGCAATTAAGACTCAATACACTTAACCTCTTTCCACTGGTTAATTAATGAACGCGCTCTGACGACCTCATCTTATCCCAGTCTAATTATGAAAAACAAACTCATAAAGAGTTGAGAAAGCAAACGAGTAAATGGCCTCAAGGTCGCTAATCGTATTAACTATTCAAGACGTAAATTAGTTTACGTCCCATTCGCTGGAGACCGAACCGGCGCCAGCGTCTTTAAGAATGCTAAGATTTACATTTAGGACGTCAGGGGGTGATAGGGGGTGGAGAGGGGGTAGGGGGGTATGGAGGGGGGGAGGGGGGTACAGTTTATGAGCGTGGAGCTATCGATTAAATTATCGTTCGCTGAATTGTAGGAAGATTATCGAGTTATATTCCGGAAGAGGGAATAGAAAATTCATAGTTCGAGTAATAATGAAATTATTCTGTAAATTTAAGGAAGAAAGTCGCAGTTTAAGAAAGGGTGAGATTTGCAGCAAAAATGTACAGGCAAGTAAATAAAAAAGAGTATTTTAATAAGATAAAGCAAAATGCTTTTAAATCAATTGTGTGATTTAAAAGCATTTTGTGATACAATATTTAGTTTAGCACTAAGTTATTATAATCGACTAACGTCATGGTCTAATGAAATAGCTGCAATAACCGAGCACATTTTAACCAGAATCAACTTTAAATTGTTAGTTTTTAGTTAAACAGGCTCGCTATAATCTACCATTAAAATCTAGAAGACAAAGTTAATGACATAAATAATAACATTTTACCCGTTAACATTTTGTTGCGTCCTAAACTTATCCCCGCTCTCTTCCGATACGCATATGATCTTGTAAACCACATCCTGTCTAAAACATGGCGCCTGTTTTTCATTTCCCCCGGAAGTAGAAACCCCACTGCAGGATGCGTGCATCCTATGACGTATGATCATTTCGGACTCAGTCACCCGGATGTGCCTCTGCCTGTTCCAAGTGTTCGAGTTCCGGATGTGTTCTGTGCCGCTGATCCAGATGCGATCCTCGTTGAGGGGGGAAAGGGGTTCCCAGAGGAAGGAGGGGAAGCTGCAGTAGCCGGACCCCCCTCGTCCAAGACATACTGTGAAATAAAAGATTGGTAAATATAGATAAAAAATTGCATCTTTTATTCATAAAACCTGTGGAAACGACTTTAATAGAAAGAAAAAAGAAGCTACATGCAACAAATATCAATGAAATTAATTGTCCTTTTACAGGATAAATCATTAATATAAAAACTACGTTATTTCTTAGTGGATATATGTTGCTACATTAATTTTATATGCGTTATGCTTAGAGTCAGGTTCAGTGTTAGTAACAGATAAAATGTAAATGCTATTTACACACGCATGTATTAAGCTTAAATTTTCAATATTGTCGTTACAATATTTAAGGATTTAGCTAAGAAATTAGTCGATAATAAAAAAGTAATTCCTAGCAGATCCGCCCGTGTAAAAACAAGGATAGAAGACATGCAATATTCTATAAAATCATATGTTTCGTGTACAGAAAATCGATTAGATTAACTATTAAGTAAAGCTAATAATAAATATTATAGGGTTAAATTAAACGGAAAAAGATCATCAGTTGTTTACTACTGGGTATCACGATATATCAATCACACTCTGTCACGTGGACCCGTCAATACAAGGTGCTAGACCTTCCCGCCAAATCATTCATCATCACGTGACTTTTAAAGACCACGTGCTCATCGCACAGCGCACACGCGATTGAGTGCATGACGTCATTTAAATGGTTACCGGGCATTAGTCAAAGTCAAATATTATTATTAGAGCGATTAACTAAAATCACGCGTTATTTAATATCGGTTAGATTTACGCAACAAATTGCATTTATATGTAGACTAATTGTGAAAATCGTATCAATAATTATTTTCAAATAGTGGGTAATCTGTCTTTACTATCATATATTTCTCATAAAGCAATGAATTAAGAAAATAATAAATATATATCGTAGTATAAGACTCTTAATAAAATGAAGTGCACACCATTTTTTACAACTTTTCTATTTATATAAATCAATTATTCAATCATTCTATTGATTTTTATTTCTTCCATTGATCGAACTCAATCAATCCATCTTCTCGTCTTCATTTCTCGTAAACGTGAGAGAAAGATAAAATAAGAAAGAGTCTGACTGAAATTCCAAGCAACGGCTTAATGCCCCCACCCCCCCCCCTCCCCCCTGTCACGTCATAGTTATTGACGTGACAGTGTAAGGGGGAGAGCATCCCTTACGTCTCGCGGAACGTGAGACGTGAATTAATCGTGCACGGGTAATTTATGGCTACTTTTAGAATTCATTCGCTTGCGTGTGGTCTAGATTCTAGAAAACTAGCCATATTTATGGCTATTTTATAAAACATTATTAGCAAATTTCTGATTTTTTTAAACGCTAACATAATCTTGAATTAAATTCATGCAAATATATTTAAACTGGATTTAATGTAAAGAACTATTGATTTACCATTGCAAAATATTAATTTAAAACTAACTTCAACAGCAAGATTCCAAGATCTTTCTGCATTATTAAAAAAATCACAGATTTATATTGGAATGAATAGCGCGTTTGATCAACTAAATCGACGAATAATCTAGAAAGAAACAATATAAGCAATAAGCTAAGTTAAGATTACTATCTAAATTGCAAATTGAAGCTAGTTAACTTTTAAATTTTATGACGTCCTGTATGTAAATACACAATACATACCGAATATAGACATGGTTCATAAGTCCATAGGCAATCAATAAGAACAATACATAAGAAGTCTAATGTAAAAATTCATATTTTGCAAAAAAAAAAATTCGTTTTGATTTATGGATATTAAACGCAACTTGTCATTTTTAATATTTTATGACATCGATTTATCTTCTAAAAAATCTATTACACACTCAAAACTACGGCTGTGTGGAGAAGTAACATGATTTAAGCAATGACAAAACGATACAAAGTCACACACTGCTATCTATCATTGTCCGCTTGTACTTAATATGAAAAGCAACGCTGGAGATTTTCTAAATGCAGTAAATTAATCGACTTCAAAATGTATAAATAATGTTGTTTTTCATACATTGGTAAGATCATCATTACATTTGTAAAATCATGTTTTGTATCCAGACCTAATAATCTATTAATCTCAGTAATTAATCTAATGAAAATTAATTATTATAATTAATTAATAGCTTATTACTCAAATCCGAAACAAAGGCCCAAGTAGCAATAATAAAAAAATCAGTCCATCAACATTTCTACTGTCATATACTTATCAAGTTAATTAAAAATTACTAATGCGCTTCCACTCCAAACAACCTAAATCAGAATTTTTGCTTTTCTCTACCTCCCCACCCACTTATTCCCCATTTCCCTTCCCTAGTAATATATTCCCACACCCCCCTCTCCCCTAAACGTCACAACCATTATCTGCTCGCTGACCGCTCATCCGTTGATACAATATAATTTTTCAGTTAATCACCGGAACGCGTCAACCGTTTCTTGACGGATGCATTTGTTTCCGTTTCCCCGGACTCCCTCCCCCCCCCCCTTTACCCAACCGTCCCGAATGATATCAAAATATGATTTTAAATATCTGGACACGAGCAATTTAATTCGCTTAAATTAAGCGAATGAAATGTATCTACTGGCAAAATAAGAAATTTGCGATCAAAATCAATAAACATGTTAGATTAACCATATTAATTACAATCTGAGAGTAAGTCATTTGAGATTCTTTGTGGGGACAGGAGGGAGTGAGGAACAAGGGAGAAACATTTAAAATGAACTATTTATCTTTGTTACCTTTGTTTATTTTCTCATATATTTGAGAATTTCATTTCTCTCAATATACTCTTTGAAATAGCAATCTTTGTCTCCCTGTTTGGCTGCTGTATGTATGCCTGCCTGTTTGCGTGTTTCTTCTTCTTCGTAACATTCATTAAGACATTGCCACATCATTGAATATACATCTAATTGTAGATTATCACGCTTTATAGTGATTTGTGTGCATCAGCCCGTCTGTGCTTGGCTTGAGATAGGCAAAGGCCAAATTTTACGCCAAATGCGCCGGAAAGGGAGCCAGCTAATGCGTCGGGTAGCGTGCCGGGTAGCGCGACGGTTAATACGCCGGGTAATGTGCTGGGAAATGCGCCGGATAGCGCGTCGGATATTGCGCCGGCTAATGCTAACCGTATAATGCTCTGGTTAGCGCGCCGGATAATGCTCTGGTTAGCGCGCCGGATAATACGCCGGGCAATGCCCCGGGTAACGCCGGGTAATGCGCCGGCTAATGCGCCGAGTAGCGCGCCGAGTTAAACGCTGGATGGAGCCGGTAATGCGCCACGTATAATAGCCAAGACCAAGAAGGACATTTACCGGACAGGCAGTTTGACTGAGTGTCGGGTAAAAAGCCGAGTAACCGACGGTTAAATATATTAGAAATGTTACAATGGGTCGTTTTTTACGGAGATTTTTAGCGATATAATTGAAAAACACAATTTGAAATATAAATGCTATAAAACAGCAATATAATTTAAATAATTAGAATCTCAGAAATATTGTTTATATTAGTAAGAAATCACAGTTTCTTTTCTCTGTAAAACAATCAAAAAACTTGTTTTTATTAATAATCTGTAACTTTAATAGAAAATAATATTTATTTTCACCGTTAATTTTACTATTTCATAACATTTAACTACATAATGAAATTTTGATTTTGTTATGAACGGTAATCTAGAGCCTAGATAAAAAAAAGTCAGTTTAGACTTGACGTCTAGATTCTAGACGTTAAGTCTAAGCCGAGTTTTTTTATTAAACTACCGAAAGTGGATGTTATTACTAATGAGAATTGCATTAACCTTTGATTTTAAAATCAGCCAAAACTCAGCCTTGCTTCCTTTCTTTCATTTACTACTAAAAAGTTTTTAACACGACTCCTTTTATAAACTGATTATTTGTTACTTTATATTATATTATCTCGATTGGTTAGTTTTTTAGTTGATCCTTTCCCTCGATGATTATTTTCTGATGTTCGATAACATTTTAAAATGATTTTGATAAAGTCTACCCGTTATTGTAATATTGTTCGATAATTGTTTAAGTAGCGCAGTGCAGTGGTTCGAGAAGTGGTTAATCTACCGACCAAATGGTACTATAGATTCGAATCTCTATTATATAAAAAATTAAAATCCTATAGAATCCTTATATAAAAACATTCAGAAATAGATGTTGTTAGGTATTTTATTAGATACAGCATTGCGCTAAGTATGGTTTTATTCGATTCTGCCTGCTGTATATAAGAATAATCTCCATAATTTAAAGAAGTATAAATAACAATATTCGTAAATATTGAATATAGTATTATTTTAATTATTTAATCTTTTAATTAAATAAACGAAAAAGTAACAATTAATGCTGCGTCATTTTGTGTCCCAAATTGAAATACAAAAACTAACGCTACAAAATAACGCTACAAAATAACACTACAAAATAAAAAGGTCGAAAAATAATATGCGCTTGACGTCTAATTATATCGTCCAATCAACGCTTTGCATTTTATAACAGTAAAGTTTTGCCAATCGTTGTATTAGCATGCTAAAATATATGCTAAAATGGATAATCTCCGTATTAGCATGCTAATATATGCTTGACCCGTGTCGCGTGAAGTTATCTATCATTTTTTCTCATTCAACATTTATCGTGATGATATATTTACAATCACCACACAATATCAAGCGTCCAGCCAATCAGTGACTAGCATTATTATCTGACCAATCAGCGAAGCGGCTATTGAGTGCAGAAAAAATGTAATTGTAAACTTAAGTAAATTTTAGATTATGTAAATTTTGATGTAAATATATGAGCATTAAAAAAGGTATTTGGTGGTAATAAAATTGTAAGTGTTTACGGGGTGCTTATTAAATGTTGAGGGCAGGGTAAATGCACCCCCCACAATAACTAAAAACAGTTACATTTTATACTTTTTAGTTATAAAGTAAACGCTATTGCTCGAGAGCTTTGATTTCGAAATAGAGTTCTATAATTGTTTATGAAAAAACTGTCGACATTTATTTGAATCATTCTTAACTGAAACCGATAATTTATTTTTCATAAATCTATTTAAAAATCTTTTCTAGTGGTTTAAACCGCTCGAAAACGGGTTCCTTGTGGTTTAGCCCCTCCCCCCATACCCACATGAAGCTCCACTGGTGTATATTATAAAGAATCTGTTTAAAAGATTGTATCCTTTTATTTTGGACACTCTATGTACGATTGTAGACATAACGTGTCATTTACGAAACTTTCAGTTGCAAACAAAAATTCATCATAACAATTTTTCTCTATACTCATTATCTAAAGCTTTGTGTGTCTCCGTCTCATCTTCCAATTTGCTGACAATTTCCTTTTTTCGTGTTCGAATAAACGAGCAGAACGATAATTCGTAAATGCAAGCAATGTTTGTGGACAAAATGCTGTCAGATCAGCACGGAAAGAAGAGAGGACTGCTCACGATTCAGGGCTCATTCATCTTGTCATTTAATGTCATTCTTCTTATTTCATCAAATATTATTAATATTACTATCATTATGATTTTTTGCATAACTTAAAAGTAGTATAATATGGTAGAATAATTGCTTACACTGATTGTTTATGACTAAACATAAAACTGGCAAAGAGTTTGAAAATTTAATTAAATACAATTCTACAGTGTATACGAAATACTGTAAAAATTAATATACAATATACAACATATACATCTGTATAATATATCTAACTATTATCATTTCTGCTGTAAAATGTTCAGTTATGAGAGAATATACACTCATGAAAGCCAACAAATATTCCACCCAAAAATGAAATAAGAAAAAAACCTCAAAATGTAAAAAATCAGACACGAATTGGATATAATTTAAAAATGAAAATACAAGCGAATGAAAAAGCTGTACGAGAAGGGTCCTAATGAACAAGAAATCAAATCAAGATCAGCACGAACTACTTCCGCTTTGTCTTGTTTTCATAAAAGGGAAGTCGCATTTGAAAGTAATGCAAAATATGGGGCGTGGAATTTGAAAGTTGGCCCTGAAATTATTTTATCCCATTTTCCATTAACTGCAACATTTTACTTACATTTACATTACAGCTTACCTGTTTGTTTCATTTTCGCGTTTTTAATTCACATAGGCCTACATTTCCACGTGTGTGAATTAAAAGTTACTTACAAAATTTACACACATTACTGATATTATATTACTTATAATACTTATTTATTACTTATATTATTGAATATTATCAAGTTTCATTCTTGCGAATACAGGCTACATACACCCTTCTATCGACTCACGGTTAAATGGAGCCTCGTGCAATATTTCATCAATTTTCTGAGATCATCAAGATCGCTATCTCAGCGAGTTGCAAGGGTTGTATGGTTTTTAGCTCGAAAGTAGTAGATTCGAAACGTTACGTAAAATATCAATTTGAATCCGTTATTGTTTTTACTGTCCCCATTGGAGGATATGGGGTCGACCCCCCCCCCAAAAGGGTTTTAAGAATGATCAAAAATATAAAAATAAAGAATAAATTAAAAAAAAATTGAGTGCATGAAAGTTTGCTATTTTCTATTTTTACGATAACCGAAAATGAAATCTTCCTTATTCTAGTATTAGGTATAAACCCAATGCAATCTTTTCGTAACCGGAATTCTAACCCTAAGATTCTCGAGTTGCACCTAAATTAACCTTAAGAGAGTTAGAAGTAAAAAATAGCTAAAATCACGAAGTTCATTATTGCAGCTGTATTCGATCATGTCATGACAATTGCTATTTTGTAGCAAAAATTTAATTAAATAACTTTTTTTAGCAGATTAAATCTATATTTAGCGAAGAGGAAATTAATTATAGAAATTCCTGGAAATTAATTAGACGAAAATAATTATTTTTAAGTATTGTTTGTGAAAAGAGTTTAGTTTTAACAGTAAGATTGTAGAAAATTGTGACATTTTCTATTATAATGCTTTGTAATTCAAATAACTTAATAATAATTACAGACTTTAATTGGTTAAGTGTGTTTGTTCTATTGTTAATCATATCGGCACAATATGTTATAAAATTAATATTCAAAAATTTATAGTTAAATTTAAGTTATAAGCTTAAACCTTATTCCGTTAAATTTATAATTTAACAGATCTCGTCAATTATAAACAGCGCTACTGTACCAGGTGTAATTCTTACAAAATACTTATTTACAGAAGAATGTACAATAAATATCCTTAATTAAATCGTGAAAGATAACAACATTAGAAAAACAATTCATAATTTTTAAATCTCTGTGCAAATATTAGTTCTTTACCAGTATAATTAGCAATGTCATTCTTATAACGTATCCTGAAAATTTTGAAAACATCAAATACAATGCAACAATCTAAAAAATGAAATAACAACTATGATATAACGTTAAAAAACACAATTAAAAAGATATTAACAGAGTTAATAATAGCAATTAGGATAATTCCTAATACCTACAGTCAATTAGAAATCCACAGAGCAGGACTCTCATTAATTCCTTATCTCGTGTCATGCTTTTTAGTGAACGCACACGGAAGAGCAGATAATCCTAATGCTATATAGGACTAGGACATTAGGACTAGGACGCAATCCTACTATTAGAACTCTAGGACAGTATCCTACCAGGCGACTGAACGATTCCTTATCGGTCCTTCCCTCTCGACTACAGTTTGACTCAGTGACAGTGTCCTTACTGTTAGCTTTGAACTCGAACAGATATAAAAATCAATTTTTTTACTTTTACTGACTCTGCGTTTGTTGTTCAATGTTGTAAAAAATTGTCATGATACTCTGAAAGAAGTTTGATAGATAATGAAGGTTTGAAAATTAATGAGAAATTAATTCAACGGCATATCCAGTTAAGATTTATGACGCAAAACTTGCTGCGATCATTTTTTAATGAGATTTTAAAAATATTATTTAAAAACTAAAAACAAACAACACGCGGAAACTTCTAATCACTGCAAAAAGTACCATGTCTCTATTGTTAATTCCATGTTTAATATCCTGTATGTTCCTGAATAATAATTACAAACACTTTTAAGACTTTTTGCGAATTCTTTATCGACCTTGATATATATTTTCAAAAATGACAATCTAAGCTTTGGCTCGTATTACTGCAGAGTCTCCTGTAACTGTTCAATGTCTTTTTCTCTCTTGATTGCCCTTCTCAGTCTCTCGGGTATAATGCTTGCATATCACGCGAAATACTCTTTACAGCCTCCTCTTCCTCATCCAGAGCTGCATCCAATGCATTCTCTAAATAATAGCCTCGTCAGAAAATTATCAGAGAATCGTGAATAAGAAACCTTCAATTAATTGTAAACTAGAGGTTGTTACTACGACTCAAATGTCTGACATCTGAATTCGGATTATATGATGTAGTTGTTGTTGTAGTTTATAGTTTCGTGTGTGATAGTCATTAATATTAATAAGGATTGAAATGCTTGATATACTGTAGAAGTGAAATAGAAATGAGTTAGATTTTGAGAATGGAAATGTTGACTTTCACGAGAAATTAGAGTTACTGGACAATTGACTAATCTGCAAGACACAAAAGAGGTGAACAAATTGCTTAAATATTTAACCACATAGTTGGTAAAAATTATAGCTGATCGTAATTGTTCATTATGAATTACGTGTGTTGACACTGCATCAATGCTCAACATAAAAATACAAAAATAAAGTAAAAAACAAAAATACAAATTTCAAGTGATGAACTAGCAGCCCTGGAGACCTCTCTCAATGCCAATATCAACTTAAGCAGCATAACGAAACGAGACAAGGCGTTGGATAAAAAATAGAACACCTCTTTTACTTGGATATTTTAGTTTATAAATGTTGCCTAGCTTATTATGCTTCGCATTTGTTCAATGTTTATTACTGTGAAATAAACTGTAAGCGAAATAATAGAATTAAAAATTGTGAACTTAATGATTTGGTCTTAAAGATTGTATCACTAGAGATGAGATGAAATAATTCTTCTTTGGTATTTTTGGTGTTGGACAATAGACCAACCAGAGACCGCCACTTGGGACCGGAAGTGTACCAATGTAAATGGATCTAGGGAACAGCAAGATTAATTTCTATATCTTGTAAATTCCCATTGGAAAAAATTCATATAGTTGCAGTATATAGATCTCAACTGAATCGTCAATGTTTGCTACAAATACATGTCTCTATATTAGAAAGATGAAACAAAAATGTGAAGAAATCGAGCGATAATACGATGCGAAAGAATTCATTCAACTGACAACTTCATCAGTGACGTCACATTTCACAAAGTCACTCGCTTTTGTAATTACGTCACAGTCGACTTCGATTAATTAAACAGCGAGGCGATAGACTTATCTAAATGCTATAACTGATCAGTAAGATAGAGGATAAGCATTGATAAGATGGATAGTCTTTCTTGATAGCATGTTTGCTTTACGAACAAACAGAACAAAAAGTACTTTTATTTTCTGCAACATATTTACTACAACAGATTATTTATTAAAACAATAAATATGGAATAAAAGTGGATTTCAAAAGTTATAAAACTAAAGTAGTTAATAATTATTTGCTGTAAACAAACAAATATTTTGGGGGAGGGGGTTCAGAATGTGCCCCCCTTTTTAGAAAATTGGTTTCACTTCGCTAACGAATGAGAAATAATGTTTTCTCGTTACCATTTAGCAGTGTAAGTTTTCTTACCGAACATATAATGAATAGGTACTAAAACTAAATTGCAACAGACACAACGGTTATTTTCAGTTTTAATTAATATCATAATAGCAACAGTAATAAAATACAAAATAACTTCATTAATTACACTCGAAAGATGGCAGGCTTCGTTTACAATAAATATAATTTAAATAATCGCATTTACATTCAGTAGATGGCTCAATACAATAATAAATTCACATCATATTCGCTAGATGACACTAGTTTTTGTAAAATTACTCTGTGTAACCTCATTTCGCTGATTATTACAACGTGGGCTACTTTTCTCACAACTAGGCACCCCATTGGCTCGAAAACTTGACACCCCCCTTCCATAATTTGACAGATTGTCTCTCGGAAACGTTTTATTTGATTCGCCACATGGTTTTGCAGTTATTTCATTCAAAATTGTGTGAATTTTTGGCTCGTTCGGTTTGGCGCAAAAAGCAATCGTTTGATAATGCTTAGGGTTAGATGTAGTGTTTGGCACAGAGGTAGAATTAGGCTGGTTGGTTGACGAGACGTGGTCATGGTTTAGGCGAACCTGGGGAGGCAAGTGAATACTCGTAACTGCATTTCCATCTGTCGAATGAAACATTAATTATTTGTTTATTTAAAGGCATTACTAAATCACACAATAACATTTTTGTTTTACGTTTTATAACAATAATTATCATTATCATGTAATCAACGATTATTGTAGTAATAATATATCGTTGATTAAAACTATAAATATAAAGTAATAAAATGCATAAAAGTTAAATGTATCTTACTTTCAAGAGATCTTCTTTTAACAGGAAGCAGTATTCTGACGGGTGACGTTTTTCTGACGTCATTTGAGAGGGGATCGAGTCTATCCAATCCACTGTCGTCATCAGCGAAGTCATCCAAGTCATCGTCACAGGACAAAGACGACCTGCATTCGTTTGAACTCTCCATCACGTGACTTTTTTGAAGTTCAGACTGTAGAATAAAATATAGGCTGCTTTGAAAACAATTAATTATATCCCCCTCCCCCATCTTATTAGCCTCTTGAAAATCGCCAGGCTGTGAAATAATATAATTTTCGTGAACTAGGGTTAGGATTAGTGAATGAAATGTTAGGGTTAATTTATCGGTTTAATACAATACGATTTGTCGGGATATCGTTATTTTGTTTAGAGAAATTACTAAACTGAATAAAGTGAAGAAGCTAATTATGAATGATTTTCAAATTCTGTTATTTTTAAAATTTGATCTATTATAGAGAGACAATGTTATTGAACTTTGTTGACCAGAGCAAATCATTAATGACTGATCGATTCTGTGATGTTAACAATCACCTTCAGGGATATCATCCATTCATCCATTCATTCATCCATCTATCCATCCATCATTTCAGGCGTGTGGCACAATGGTTTGATATCGCGAGGGGATAAGGGCATTTAATCACAAGGGGAGGGGCAATTTTTGCCATCGAGAAACTGATTACCTTTTCTGTAATTATTATTCTCAGTTTTTGATAATATCATTCTCAAATCAAATGAAATTCATATTAGACTTATCAAATTAATCTATTTATTAATCAAAGGAGGCGTATTTTTCCAGAGGGTGCAACAATATTTTTATCTGATGAATAAAAGTAGGATAGAGGGGTGGGGTGTGGGGGGGGGGGGGTAAAAGAAATGTATCAAATATTATTTGAAGAGTAAAATTTCAGCAGAATTGCTATCTGCTGACAAGTAGCTAAGTTTCTCTCATTTCATCAATATCGAAGATATAGACTGGTGTTTTATAATTGTTTATTTGAAAAACAAAATTAATATCTTAATTATTTGCATTATAAATGAAGAATAATATCGAGATATTATAGGTTAGATATAAAAAACAACTAAACTGCTGCACAAATGAGCAATTATATACATGGAGAGTATGGAGTAAAAATTTCTGTCTCAACAATATAAATCAACCACTAGATGCACACAACTATAATAAAGTCAGCAGCCAATAGGAATCGATTTAGTTCTATCAGCGATTTCCCCGGGGTCCAATCAGTGAGACGAGTTCATTGCAGTGCGGCGATAATATGAGCCGCGTTGTGGTTGGTGGTTAAATTTAGTAACAAGGGGGTGAGAGATAATAAAATTATCAAATTATTCGTTATTTGTAACATTAGAACTATAACAATGCAGTGAATGCTTGTTATTTCTCCAACCTTCTGCACCCTTTAGTAAGATTCTGAAATTGAAAGCTAACTCTGAGACATTTTAGATATACATTTAGACAGATTTTTACGCATACATACCAATTCATTCATTTATTTATTTATTTATTCATTTATTTTAATTTCTATAGTTTATTTACAAAGTAAACTCACAGAGTAACATTGGATCCCATCTATTCATCCACTTTACTGTTCATCATTTATTTAGTAACATTCATCCACCCACTCATTCATACTTTTACATCACCATGATGTATCAATCACCCATCTGTCTCTATATCAAATCACCCATGCTTTGATTAATAGTAACATTTTTCTAAACAGTTGTTTACTCTGCGTTTATTATTAATATTCTCCCTACCAACTTCTGAATAGTAATTAAAGGGCTGGACGCCCCCCACCCAGGCCCCCCGATCACCTTATTTAAAAATTCTCATCGAGGGAAGAACAATAATTCCTATCACGTTTCATAGTGTAACCGTTTTCGCGCAAAATCAATCGAAATAAATTATGCAGCATTCACTGACCCATAAGTGGGAAATGATTATCGATTTAATCTGAATAAAATATAGAGCAATGTTGTCATAAGGTTTAATTTGCAATACATTTGCATCTAAATAAATATTTTATAATATTATTATACCATTTAAACTATTTTTTAAATATTAAATACTTACATTTCATTATATTCTTGATTTTTATTTTCGTATTTTTACATTTAATATTTATTTTACATAAGAATTACAACTACTGCATAGTTATATCATATAATTATATCTCTATGGTTATATCATATAGTTATATCATATAGTTATATCCTACAGTTATATCATATAGTTATATCGTATAGTTATATAACATGTAACTTATCACATATCACTTATATACGTAGTTATATCTCTATAATTATATCATTTTATTATACCGTAGGATATAGATATATCGTAGAGTATTATAATTATATCAAATAGATATATCATATAGTAATATATCACATAGTAATATATCACATAGTTATATCTGTGTAGTTATATCTAAATTTTTATTTATTCCAGTAATAAAACTAGACAGGACAAAATCAGATTGAAGCTAATTGAAAAATATGACGTACAGCTAAATTCTCAAAACAACCCTAATGATCAGATTCTTATCTAGGATTCGAATCCTGTGAGCATGATTATTATCTGATATATAATCCATGGATCCAGAACTCCGTTTTTAACGAAGGAATACTGTATATAGGGATTAGCGGCCAAAATGAATAAATATTGGCTGAATATACATGCGGAGTTAAAAATAGATTATAAAATTCGCTTCATGTTAGAATTTGGACTAATGAACTACAGGCAAAGTTAAGTCGTAATATAATAAGAGAAAATAAATCGATCATTGCGCGTGCGCATGAATCAAGAACAAGACAAGACGGAGGAACAAGACAATCTTGAGATTGAAGTACACCGGAAGTAAGGGCTCAGGTTTACGGTAATGGCGGAGAGAGTGATTTGAGCGAAAGAAACTTTTAGTATGTTGTTTAATGTGTTTTAATATAATCCGTTTTTATTTCGTTGCTTTGTTCTTTCTTTTCTGTGTTTTTAAACTAAATAAAAAGCAACTGTATTTACTTAATCTAGTAAATAAAACACAATAATAAGCAATATAATAGAAGAGCTTTATATTTTAAAAAGAAATAGAGCTACGATAGCATACCGACAAACGCGCTGTATTATTCATAACATATACATTTTATAGTGTCCAAAAACAACACAAAATTTACACAAGAAATAATCTTAAAGGTGGAGTGCAAGGATTATAGACCTTTCACCACACTATGATCACGTAACAAATATGCAAACTAAATTCATTATTTTATCAAACTAAAGTCTGATTCTAATCAACTTTATTAGCTTTTATTATCTTTGAAACTCTTTTGAACATCAATGCTAAAAATATTCAGTATATACCAATCAATCAGATCCATCTCAATCTTATGTTGCGAATTTACCGAAACTTTTCATCAAAAATTAAGTGTAAAATAGCGATGAAATTAAAATTGAATTTTTTTTATTATTAAAAAGTCAACTAGTCGATTTACTCAAAACGTGAAGCGCGAACTAATAATCATAAAGAACGAATCGTCGAAGATCAATCAACCCTACGACCAACCGACTGGAATAAAAGAAAGAGTCCCAATCTCAATCATCCGCTATGCAGGCACACAATGAGGCAATCAATTTGGGTAATATCCTAATCGATACAAACGATTACCGAGTTTTCTCTTCCGCAACCGCAAAGGCAAATCGTTTTGCAGCATCGTCCAAGTAATTACTGTTGGTTTCTTTGCGGATTTATCTAGGCGCTAGTTCAATACAGGGGACGGATTTGATGTCTTTTATGTTTTATTATTCTGTTGGTTAGGGCCGGTAGAAAAGTAGTGTGACGTTATTTCACTGATTTATTTTAAAGCAAGAAGATAGTATATTACTGTATGTTGCTATGATAGATATATCGTATATAGCTATAATAAGACGATTTACTTGTTAATAGTATTTGTATGGAATAAAAAGTATAATAAGAATAACATTCATTTAGTAAATATAAAACTAGTCGTAAGCCATCAGGGTACTAGTTTAATAATGGTAATTATAATAGACAGACAATTATAGTTTTTAAATGCGGAACCAGTAATACTAAACTCAAAATAATTTTTCATATTATGATCCCCATAGCTCTGATATATCAAATGTACAAATATTGTGTAAAATATTATTTCTCATAATTACGACAAAAACCATCTGTAGTATAATGAAATTGAATTGAAAACGTAAAAATAAAACGAAACCATATTTTTAAACATATCGTATCGTACACAAAACTATAACAGCACTTAAATAGTAACGCTATATCGGATATGAATTATTTTTACATAAATTTTCATTTTTTCTATCGATTCACTCGATATCGTTAACTTCCTGAATGCGCTTACATACAATCGCCGCCATTTGTAACAATGACCGCTCGTCTCGGACTAAAACAACATGGCGACGTCGTGAGGTCCAATAACAATAAAGCGTCGCAGGAAAGCAGACTAACTTACAAAATGGCGACGTTTGTTTATTGTTCGTGATACAATCAAAGTTCAATCTGTTTCAGTCTTCTGCTATTTCATGAATTGATTTGTAGACTGAGAAAAATAGTCGATCGATTTGTACTCAATGATTCTCGTCCATTCAATTCTTGTAATTTGTAAATCGTACAGTAACAAGGTGAAACTGTACGAAAATATCGTGGAAACTCCGCTATACATTGACAAAAGCCTATTTTATGATTGAAATTTTGTATCGGTGGGCATTTTTAAGTAAACAGTGCCGCAACATCGACCATTTGCACTTTTGGTAATGAATTATGCTTTCACTCCTTTAAAATATCCGGTAGCGTAGGTAAGGGGGTGGGGTTCTGTGGTATATAACTGGACCATTGGAGAAAATATAAGTTTTGCGATGTTAAATATGTGAGCTTAGGTGTCAGATTCCCCCTCTTGACGATTTAGTAGAAAACTGCGTTGGATACATATGGCTCTAAAAGTGAGCAGTGAAAAAGTTTCAGCAGGCCCTACGGTTTGAAATTTGGGAACAAAAATGTTTATTTATATCCGGAATTAAATTATTATTTTCTAAATATTTATATTCGACATTGTAAACAATGTATAAACAATATATGCTCTGATCTCATTTTATTTCTGTAGTGATCTACATATATATTATACAGGGCAGGAAGGTATAGTAGGTCAGTGGCAAATATTAAGTTTGATAATTTTGGATTGTAAACGATCAATTGTTAAGTCATTGACTGAAATTCTAAAACCAGAGTTTTTGTTAGCATCCCCCTCCCGATCATTGAGGCTCCGACGTAAAAAGTGCAGTGAGGCACCAAGGGAAACTATTTTTTTTATAATTTTAAGCAAGTGTATATGCATACAAGGTAAAGAAGAAAAATAATACTTTCCAGATCATTCTCATCAGCATCTTTTATTCTGAAAAGCCTAATTATGATAATCATGACGTCACAATGATACAATCGTCTGATGTCATGGAAACCATTCACTATATTTAACAGGATTAATGCAGTAAGAAAGCATTTACCTATTTAAGACTATCCTTTTACAGGCAAAAGTAAATAAATATTTTTATATTTTATATTTGTCTTTTATTTTTTTATTTTTTTATTGTTGACGGCCGTCTATATTTAATTTTTTATAATAAAAGGCCGAAAGTTTGAATAAATGTGTGTGGTTTGAGTTGACGGCCGCCTATATTTAATTTTTTGTGATAGGATTGTTGGAACTGCGAACTGGAGATTCAAATCTTACTTTGTAAGATTTGAATAGGAAAAGTAATATAATGACTTAATTTATTGAAAGTTTAATTTAATGGTTAGCTGGTACTTAGTATAATTTACATAGAATTTAATTAATAGTTACGGTTACATTTTACATACTTTACTAATATAAATTTAAGTTATAGGCTTAACTATAGTTGATTATTTGGATTATACGGTTACCGACCTATCGTAGACGTAAACGGCTTTTTGGCTGCTTGTAGCGGACGCTGGTGCGCTTAGGTGTCTAGCTGAAGCTAAAGTGGCTAAAAGGCTGTTTACTATTGAGGGTAGGTAAGTTACTATAGGGTTACTAAAACGTAGATGGCCTTTTGGCTGCTTGTAGAAGACGCTGGTGCGCTTAGGTGTCTAGCTGAAGCTAAAGTGGCTAAAAGGCTGTTAACTGTTGAGGCTAGGCTGGCTATAGTACGGTGACCGACTGTAAGCATAAATAGCTTCTGGCTGCTTATAGCGGACGCTGGTGCGTTTAGGTATCTAGCTGAAGCTAAAGTGGCTAAGCGGTAGTTGACTGTTGACGGTAGGTTAATACGAACCTAGACTAGTTGAGTTTTTTTAGTTACTTTTACGTTTAATCTAATATTTTAATCGCTTTTTAGTTACTTTTTTCAGTTACTTTTACGTTTAATTTAATATTTTAATCGCTTTTGTTCTGTTTTTGTTTTCATGTACGAGATACGGACGATCAGACGCGGGAGTCGGCAGAAGACACAGATCAGTCCATAGACGAGCAGATCAGTCAACAGACGAGAGACGACACAGATCAGTCAATAGACGAGCAGATCAGTCAACAGACGATAGAAGACACAGATCAGTCAACAGACAGAGAAGACACATACCAGTCAACAGACGAGAGAAGACACAGATCAGTTAACAGACGAGCAGATCAGTCAACAGACGATAGAAGACACAGATCAGTCAACAGACGAGAGAAGACACATACCAGTCAACAGACGAGAGAAGACAGATCAGTCAACAGACGAGCAGATCAGTCAACAGACGAGAGAAGACACAGATCAGTCAACAGACGAGAGAAGACACATACCAGTCAACAGACGAGAGACGACACAGATCAGTCAACAGATGAGAGAAACAGATCAGTCAACAGATGAGAGAAACAGATCAGTCAACAGACGGGAGAAGACACAGATTACACTCAACCCCAACCAAAGACTATAACTTAAAACTTTTAATTAAAGACTGTTATTAAATTTTATGTTATGTAATAAAATATTTAAAACAAATTTGCGTGTTTCACTTGTTATATTACAATTATTATTAAGACTTTAGTTAATTTCTTAGTAATAATATTGTCTAATTGTGCGCACGCGCCATTTTAATAACGACAAATGTAATATTTTAATCTTGATATAACAGATTCCCTGTAGTTATTTCACATCATAATTGGCATCATCATTTTCTGTAATCATTCTTAGTTTATTATTTTGTCATTCAGTTTTCAGAGTAATTTTTATAGAGAAAAATGAATTTCTTTTCCGAGTGCTTGAAAATTAACGTAACTGTCATAACATTTTGTAGCATATGTCTGCAATCAAGACAATTTTCCAGTTATAAGGTTAAGGTTACGTTTTCCGTCGGGATTACCGTAAATAACGATGTCGAAGACGTAGCTGTCAATTTAAGTATCTTACTAAAGGATGCAGCTCGTTTTGAGAAAACGACTGCACCCTTTAGTAAGGTGCTTAAATTATATTTTACTTTCATAACTATATAATACTTGTACAATACATTGAGTTATTATTTTAATTGTTCTCTTATGTGTTTTCAGCATAATGCACTTATTATAGTATATAATGAGTATATACTGTATGTACTGCATTCCTTATATTAATAGAATTGCAATAGTAAATAGAATATCTATCTCTCTCTTTCTTTCTCAAGAGACTTGTTTCTGTCACATCGTGTCATCGTTATGTCATCCTTATCTCTATCAATGATACGTTCTGTGTCATATTGACATCCGGTGAATATTTATAAATCATACAAGATATACGAGTATTCGCTTAAAAGCTTCAGATCATTAAATTACTGTAACGCATTATATAAACACGCAATGGCCGGAATTTATTAAGCGTATAAATTTACCTTTATATAAATAAATGTTACATTATTTGCCAATTTATTGTAGTGGTTATATAATTCATCAGTATCAAAACGATTGCTTCTGAAGTTTAGGTTATGTAGAAACGTTAAAATAAACAACTTCAAACTTTTCCAAGAGTGAATTCTAAACAATCAGCAATTCTACAAGTTCTAACCTAGAGAGACGATTTATCTCAATTTATACAAACAATACTCGAGTCAAGAATTTTTACTTTTGTAACAATCAGTGTTAGCTATTTGAGTTTTAAAAATTTACTTTTCCCTGCGATAATTTGTGTTAAGGAGTTAGTTTCAGGTAAAAATGTACATCTGGCTTGTAGCAATCAGTGTTTATATAGAGTTTCTTATGTAACAATCAATCAGTATTATACAGCTCTAGATGATAAGCGAAGTATGAACATGTGAAAAAACGTGTTTTGAATCGTACTGTTTAGTATATAGATTATATTATTTTTGTAATCAGGTTTTATTTTAAAATGAAATTTCACTGTTAATTTGCATCTGATGGGTGGACAAGAGCGAACGTTCCCCCACCCCCACCCTCTCCCTCTCTCACCCTCCCCCCCCCCACCCTCTCCCTCTCTCACCCTCCCCCCTCAGTCCCCTATCCAGAATACTACTCGGTTTTTTTCAATCACAATACAAACAATCTTAGGTCTATAATTCAGACATTTCCGACATAATAAAATCAGTTTCTAGATTCACCGGAAGTTATAATATGGACGCCCTGCCGGAAACAGGACTCATTACATCCATCTCGCTATCCAAACAACACGTCCGACGTGTGCTTATGAGTTATACGGATAATATGTCGCAAATTAAAATAAATCCGCCGTATATTATAATATTCTATTTATACATGAATCGGTTGTTTAAATATAATACTTTATAAAGCATATCATGTTTAATTAATTCAACAGCTTTGTATTATTTTAATTATAAAAACAACAAGTTGTAAACACATTTCCTATCAATTCATAATTTTTTACTAGATATGAAGCGATAAATCTAACCCGCTGGCAAAATTTGACGAATTATTTTGACCCCACAAAAAATATATACAAATTTTGAAATGAAATAAAGACTGCGACATCTACGCTTGCAATATTATTTGTTAACTTTTTCATAATTTTGATTTAATTTTAATTGAAGTTTAATTTCGATATAATGTTATTTTTCGTCGAATTAATGAAAATACTACAAATGATTTCGCTCGTCTCATCTTGTCGTGAAGAATGATTCTACATTTTTATTACCCCCTTAGTAGATAAGAGTACACCGTAGTGCTACGATTTACGACTCGGTTTCACGTTGAAAGTCCACTTTTAGATAATTGCTTCCGCTTTTGTTTGGCGCCTTTTTTATTTCCAAAATCGACGCCGGTTTCTTTAAAATCGAGAATTTTTTTGCGTTGCATGATGCAGTTTATTTTACAGTCATTAGACTGTATAACTCAAAGTAATAGAATAGTTTACATTCTTCTTTCCTTCATTTCTGCTCTCTTTCTTTCTCTCTTTGTTTCTTTCCTTAGTTATTTCTCTCTTTATCTTTCTTTATTTTTCGCTCTTTCTATTATAACTATATGCATGGATCTATTCTATTTATGCTTAGGGCATGCCTAATGGAAATCCACAGGAGAATAAACACTTAATTTATCAAGTGAGAATATGAATTTTTGGGCATTTTGTCTGGAAATAAATGAATGTAAATTTGAAAAGGGTATAACGAAGACTAATAAGATCTACAGAAAATAGTGCAGACGAAAACATCTCAGTGCCTACTTAAACACGATCTTTGGTGCTATATGGTTATGTACTAATAGTTATGTTCAATAATGTTATATTTTATGTAAATATTTTAAGGAACAAATGCCGTCATTTCCATCGTTTTAATGCATAAAATACAACAGAATAAAAAAATACAGCCTATTTCTATAATGTGTAATTTATTTTCCAAACTGCATCCTATCTAATATAAAAAAGATTATATTTCAATTTGCCTTGTGTATTGCATATTACTTTTATAATTACCCGTAATATTTTTTAGTGTAACTATTACACAACGAGAAAAAGGCTAAATACCAACAAATTAAGTCCCCATATTAAATAAAGTTAATCACGCCCCCCCCCCCCCCTCCATCGTCTAACATTAATGATAGACACACAACACAACATGCTGGTCTTTATTATGAAACCTTTAATGAATCGAGTCTTGTCTCGTCTATATCTTTTGCTAGTCTAATCAGAAAATTTGAAAATGTTTCTCGGATACAGTAAGAGAGAGAGAGAGAAAAAGAGAAAGTGAAAGAGAAAGAGAGAGACAGAAAGAGCGAGAAAGATAAAATCAGTCGCATGATTGAGAAGACATCATGTTTGAAGTAATTTCAGAAATGACTGGATACCAGAATACTAGCTCATTCACTAGATGTCGGGATAGGAAATTATCCACTAATGAAAACAGTTGGGAATAATAATAGCAAGAATTATAGTAGAGAAGATTTGAATAAATGCATTTATAAAAGATTGCACTGTGATGTTAAATTATCATTATTGAAGATAGACTACAACAGTTTGTAATAATGAAAGAGAAGAATTGCATCAGGGCAAGCTAAATGATACAACATTACAATGTGCAATATAACCCTTAAGATTAGGGTTAGGGTTAGTTTAAAGTTTACCATATATCATCTCTGAGCTGTATAAAAAGACTCTATAAATTAATAAATAACAATTACTTACCTCATATTTTTCTACTTTTTCCAACCAAGGCTGCATCATTAACTCCCTCTCTATCTCTCTCTCCCCATCCGTCCTCCCTATTACTCTCTCCTTGCCCCATCTCTCCCCCGACTTCACCCCACCGTTCATATTCACCCTCCTAGCTCCATTTTTTAAGGAGCAATTCAATAAATCAGGTCTAATCTGATCAAAACTTTGAAACATTCCACCGCATTCGCAAGTAAAATCATAATCCGTATAAAAATTTCGAGCTTTCCCATTTTCTGTAATATACTCCCCCGATCTATTGTTATGCTCGCAGAATTTCATGACGTCATTTCTATCGCAATTTTCCATGACGTCATCGCAATTATTTACCACGTCACGATTATTATAATTATTAATGAGCTCGCCGCGAGCCGCGTAGCCGTTACAACTTTCGCCCGCAGGCTGTTTTGAGCTGACAGCCGCTAGCAGCGTAGCCTCTTTGGCCGTCAGGGCCTTGAGCGCCTCGACGCGGCTGCCGTTAGATAACGGCCTAGCTTTACGCCTACGCGCTAGGCAAGCCATGGCCGCTAGAATGATGACTAATACCAAGCCTGTGGCGCAGGATAGAGCGGCGATTATGATAATATTATCGGCTATGACTAAGTCATAAAGGCCTAGGCGCTGACTCATTTGATTGGACGCCGTGTGGTTGATGGTGAAGTGCAGGCTGCGGGTGACAAACAGTGGACGGAGGCCTCGGTCTGAGGCCATGACCTAGTTAGGAAAAAATAAAAATTTCTGTGAATAAACATAGTAAGAAAAAATGCAACTTTGGGCTTTGTAAATTTCGCACTGGTTCACATAAGAATTATTTGAATAGTCTACAACTTCATAGATATATTTTGCAATAAAAGAAACAGAATCAGCAATGAACAAAAAACCTAAAATAAAACACATAGGCCTAAAAATAACTAAACTGCCCAGCGTCATGAAAAAACAAACAAATTCGAACCTTAATTCTCAGACTTATATTTTCAGAAACATTCTCCAAGCTCTTCAACAACTTCACTTCACCGGACTTGACATCAACTTCAAAAACGTTCCCAACCCCCTCCTCCTTTCCCTCCCTCCCCTCCCCCTCTCCCTCCTCCATCCCCTCCTCCTCCCTCATCAAGGTATACTCCACATCCCCGTTCTCTCCCAAGTCTGGGTCGGTAGCCACCAGGCGCACAATGGCACGTCCCACCGGGGTCCGACCAGGGATCGAGAGGGTATGATTGTCCCCCGGAGGGTAGGACCAGCGAGGGGCGTTATCGTTGACGTCCATGACGTAGATGGTGACACTGACGGTGGACGAGAGCTTGGGGTCATTGTCGTCGGTGACCTTTACGGTCACGTGGTAGGTATCTCTAAGTTCACGGTCCAATGATTGAGTGGTTACGATGCGTCCTTTTTAAGAGAATTTTAAATAAATAAAAGTCAGGGAAGCCCTATCTATTATTTTGTTTAGAATATTTCTGAAAGAATTTTTTATGATATTTTTATTTGTAAATAGTAATTTATTCATAGCTTAAGTAGTTGTAGTTTGTTTTATATATCAGCAGTATATATTACTGAAACAAAAAGCAATATTAATATATGCAGTATTGTACCTTTTTGCCTAAGCATGGTGCTTTATTTATTTAGCAGCTTCTTTACATTAGTTATAATTATAAAAATTATACGCTTAACATAAATAAATAATAAATAAATATCAATTAATTATATTTCTAAGAAACTGTTATAGTTAAGAATCCAACAATATTAATATAAAATCATTTTTACAAAACCCAAACCACCTTTTTAAAATTAAGCACCAATTTTTCAACCTGTTTCGGGCTCAATATTGAAAACCTCCAGTAGATCCGCTTCGTGCACAAAGGAGAATAAAAAAGAATTAAAGGGGTAACCGTCCCCGTCCCTGGCGCTGACGAACCCCACCTCGACACCCCCTGGGAGCCCCTCGTCCAGCCCCATCGAGTAGGAGGCCATGCTGAACCTGGGGGCTTCATCGTTGATGTCTAAGACAGTCACGATGACCTGAAAATAAATAAGTTTAAGTTTAAAATTTCTTCTTAAAAAATAAGAAATAAATATTTAAAATTCCTTTTAATAGATATACTATATGAGATTAAACTCAGATTATTTTAATATTGAGATTTTAAAATTGAGTATAATAGCTATCCTAATTTTAACATAATATGTTTTATTGATAATTTTTTGAGAATAACAACAATTAAAATAATCAGTCTTGTAATATTTATAATTATGGATAGTAACCATAAGGTTTCTTCTCAAAAATCTCAATCAATTTTTAAATCCAGTGAATTAAATCACTGAATTTCGTCAGACAAGTGTCTAAATTTCTAAATAAAGAGATTAAAATATTTAATTATTAGTTGAAAGCTTCACAAACCTCAGCGGTTCCAGTTTTTGGTGGACTACCATGATCTTTTACCAGCACATTAAACCGATGAAGTCCACTGAGCTCCCGATCCAACGACACCTTCACTTTGATGATCCCGCTTCTTTTGTCAACGTGAAACAATGACGAGATCGAGTCGTTGAGGAAAAAATAGGTCAAACGAGAATTGTCTCCTTCATCCGGATCAACAGCAGTCACCTGAAATCATTTATGAAATAAATAAATGTGGTGATAATAAAAAGAATATCAATTGGGGATAAAGTATTCGATTCTAGGACAATAGCCCCGGGGAAGAGGAAAAATTGACCGAAGGCAATTGGCCGGAGGGGTATTGACCCTGGGGAAGTTTTCTAGTTATCAGAGTATTTTGTGCTACTTGCGAAAATAGAGTAAGAATTTTATAGAGAAACTTTTAGTATCAAATAGAAAGATTTTATTTCAATAGACTCTTAAGAAGCCATAATATAATTGTTTGATGTGTATTTTATGAGAGTGTTGGCGCGAGTGTGAGTGTATTTGTGAAGTGGAAGAACCTTACCATATAGAAGATGTTCACCTTAACAAGAAGATGCTAACCTTTAGTCTAGAAGATTCCAGTAAACATTAAAATGTTATAATGACTTAAGAATAATATTAGTTATTGCTGCATCAAGAATAGTTATCAATTACAATTTGGATCAGCAATAAAGTTGACCTGAACTAATATAGTATCAGCAGAATTTCTTTCCAGTATTTCAATGGGGTAAACTTTCAATTCAAATCTGGGGGTGTTATCATTAGCATCTAGGACATCAACGTCCAATTGACGGTAGGACACGAGGGAGGGGTCGCCCCCGTCAGAGCAGGTCAGCTGCAGGGTGTAGTGAGCCCGGTCCTCGCGGTCCAGCCGGTCCCTGGTGACGATCTGATAATCCCCCTCGGAAATCATCTGTAACAAAACAAAATAATTACAGCGACTTGTAAGAGAATCCTATAAAATGTATGATCGATAAAGATCAATAGATCAGTAAATATATTGGTTAGTTGATTAATAGATCAATAACAGATCAACAATCGATCCATAAATGTATCAAATACAATATATTTTGAAAATGTTGTCAACTCTTTACACTCAATTTTCGTCACTTTCAACCTACTGTTACAAAGTAAAAAAAGCTTATTTTAGAAACTCAAATAATAAAATGGATCTCAATAATACCGGATTAATAATTATATTTAATACCGGATTAATAATACCGGATTAATTATTTTATTTCGT